>PISX010004951.1:28110-113479 GCA_004024625.1 Mellivora capensis | reverse complement strand
CGATTTCTTTCATGAGTGTTCTGTAGTTCCTCGAGTACAGATCCTTTACCTCTTTGGTTAGGTTTATTCCCAGGTATCTTATGGTTCTTGGTGCTGTAGTAAATGGAATCGATTCTCTAATTTCCCTTTCTGTACTTTCATTGTTAGTGTATAAGAAAGCCACTGATTTCTGTACATTGACTTTACATGTACTTCCCATTTTACTCATTCATTTTAGTAATTCATTCACGGTACAACTATTTATTGACTGCCCATTATTTGTGACCATGGATCTAAGCATATAAAAGGTATTTAAAGCCCTTGGGCTAGAGGATACCAATAAGGAATATAGACAGAAAACAGAAGAGGTCCCTAGACTGAACCCTGGGCCACTCCAGAATCAGTAAAGATGATGATAAACACACCAAGAAGACATAAAAGGAGTGATCAGGAGGGTTGGAAGAAAAACAACGAGTATATTTTCCTGGAAGCCAAGTAAAGAAAGTAGATTAAGGAGAAAATTAACTATTGTGTCAAAGGCTGCTAACTGGTCAAGGAAAGTTCTGAGAATGGACTGTTGGATTTAGCAACACAAAGGTCATTGGTAACCCTGACAAAAGAAGTTTTGGTATCAATCTTCGAATTGAGCTGATCCCATCATACTCTGCCAAATCTGTAAAAAAGTTGTTCCATCTATGCCAAGAGGTCTGAAGATAGCATAGTTCTTACAAGGATGGAAGCACTGGGCTACCCGCCATCATGCTTCACCCAGCTGAACTAACAGTCACAGATGAGGACCTGCCTCTACCTCATTGGGCAGCTGAGGGCATGATATATCAGGACATCTCTTTCACTTTTACCAACATTTGGACAGAATGACTAACTCTCATTAGTACTCATTCTTATAGTGATCTCATTGTTCTTGTTTATGCCAAATTAATGGACCCCAATGTCACCATTACCTACCTCCCCTTTTCTTTTAAATTCAGAGTTAGTCCTGACACATTCCACATTCCCTTCTACTGCTGTTGCTGCCACCACATTAAAGGCAGAAATAGAGAGCTATTCACAGGTTAGCTATGAGCCTAATTCCCTTAGCTCCCCAGGTCAACAGATCACCAAAGTCTTAGTGTCCACCATGTCATCTGGAAGAATAAAATAAAGGTGGTTTCCTTTAAAAAAAAAAAAAAAGAAATTTTAGGTAAAGTTTGAAAATCTGATTATAGTAATGGAGAAAAATATCAGCTTTGTCTTATATATGAAGACCCTTGAGGACATTGAGTTAGAAGAAAACAGATGACCTGAAGATACTTAAAACAAACTTACTGAAAACTTGAATATGACCAGTCCTCTGGTAACTTAGTCATTCTTTTATTTCAGAGGCACTTGAGAAGTTGTAAATTTTTAAAAACTCTGTTAGAAAAAAAAGCACACACATGCATGCATACTTTTTTTTTTTTTTACTTTTACTGGATGATAATCCACTTTTGAAAAAATAAAAAGATTTTTTCCCGTCAATGCAATCTGCTTTTGATATTCATTTTCATTGTATTCTGCAATATACTCATTGTCTCCACAGCATAACCTTAACTAAAGAACAAACCTAAGGGGAGGAAAAAGGCATTAAAAATATCTACACATCTGCTTTCAGCCTCTCCATTATTACTAAGAATGTTCTAAATCACCTTGTGTCTGATGACATTAAATCAGAGAGAACAGGCAAAGGAGGCCATGTCAGCACGCTGATAATGCATCCACTGCACTGTCTGGTCGGTTTATACTCTGTCACTTCCCATTTAAAGGGCACTGAATAGAACAATTTTTATCTAGGACAAGTTTGTAAAAGTAATTCCGCTTCTTTTTTCTTGTCTGCAACAGCAATTAGTTTATAATAACAATTGCGATATCATAAGTGTCTGACATTTTTCGTTGAATTCATTTCATTGTGTTTACTCCTTTCTAAATTCATTTTAAGCCTTTTAGAGAATACAGTATAAAACTGGGATGATTAAAAAAGAATCTCCCAACCTAAGCATTTTTTAAACATTTAGATTCCCAATATTGTTTAAATATGCTGGATATATTTTTATTTTCTTAGCTTAGGAGAGTTTTCTAATGCCTACTTAAATGTATATTTTCAGGTTTCAAAAGTAATGTATGTTTGTTGTAGAGAATTTAGACAATACAGAAAATATATAGAAGAAAATAAAGAGCACTCAAAGCCAAGCATCCAGAAGTAATCACTGCTAATTATTTCAAATAAAATCTTCTAATCCCGTGTGTGTGTGTGTGTGTGTGTGTGTGTGTGTAAATAATGGTTCAGTCAGGAGAGAGAAACCACACAGTAATCTGAATAGAGAAGGCTTATTATAAAGATTAATGAAATATTTATAGAAGATTAACTTCAAAGAGGGAACAAAAGAGAACACTAAAGAAGAGACTAGAGCTGATGGAAGGTAACCAAGGAAGGCATAAACTTGAAAGTGCCCCCCTCCCCTGCCACTCTTTCTTAGGATGGGGTTCAGATTCCATTGGAGAAGGCAAGGCTTCAGTCTACTCCATAGTGAAGAAGTTTGTTGGCTTGTCCTGGGACTGAGCTGGTTCCCAGATGGCAGACCAAGACTTACACACTATTGGAAGGGGAGCATCACTGAAGGTCCTGTGGGTTGCTGGTCTACTGAGTCTCACAGGAGAAAACCAAGAAAAAACACACTAGAGTCAGCAAGAGAAGTGCCTTTCATTTTACAGTGTCCCTCCAGCACCTCTATTGGCAGTGCAAAGATATTTATAACATCCAGCTCCATTGTGACAACGGGGTCAATGATGGGTGGCTGTGGGGCTTGGAGGTAATAAATTGTGGTAACTGACATTGACACACAATATGCTGTATATAACTTTGTCTTTATTTTTTTAATATTATACTACACATTCTTTTTGAAATTTGCTTTTTCTCACTTGCCAATTTATATAGAAATATTTGTACCTTTTACAACAGAGTTTTAAAAGCCTATATAATATTTCATAACAAGAATGCTCCATGAAAATTTTGTGCATGTTGTGTCTGTGTAATGTAGACAAGGCATGCCTTAGTAATTCACTTAAGTAATATCTATATTAAAAAAAAAAACACTGTCTTATTTTCCATTTCTTTGTTGCTTGGGTAATTTCAGTTGGTCCTTTTATCTGATGGGCTTTTTGCCATTGCTAATCAAGATTGTCCTCATATTTGCCCTTGTGGGAATGAAACTTCTGGGAAAGAAATTTATTCACCAAAAATTCTTTATTCTGAGGAAAATAATCCATAATGCTGGTGGTTTTCTTGTATTTTAGATCACAAAATCACAACCATCTTGAGAGCTCTCTACTTCCATATTTAATAGTAATTATAACTTTCCTATGATAATAAGGTTTTATACTAGGCATATTTTTTTTCAGATAGGAATTGTTGAAAACTTGAATTGAATTATTTTCTTCATTTACCATTAAACTCCCTTTATATATTTCAAAATTATTCTCTCTCGGGCCTTTGTTTCCTGATGTGTTACTATGAGATTTGAAGACAAATAGTTCAAATGTACACATCACAAAAAGGAAATAGATTTACTGAATGAGTTTTGTTGCTTTTTGAAAACTCATTAGTAACAAAATATCTTTAAGATATTGACAAGGTGAATGCACTTTCATATGATCCACAGAAGTAGACTTTACATTTAATTAATTTAAGCACTGTGAAAGAAATTAAATGGTAGCCATGATCAAAACTTTTGAAAATTTAAATGATGCAATTTTTATATAATGTTTCAGTTTAAAACAAAGCAGAAGCAGAATTAATCTGATCTGGTTTAATTTATGGCTTACATAGCTATTTATATACAATACCATGAAATAAGATGAAGTAGCATAAAAATTATCCCACATAAGAAATTTTATAAATCCAAGTTAATGACCTATTTTGTTTTGAAATAAAAAGAAAAAAATCAGTACTATGAAATAATTCTTAAGGAGAATGAATTTGAGAAATATGATAGTGCCTGTTGCAACTATTGCCCTTTATACATGAAAGGCAAGTATACTGAGTACCTTGTTAATAATAACACTTGCTCTTAAATAATATTTTGATATATGAAAAATGTTATACATATGTTTACATTGCATTTGTGATTGTGTATATAGTTGTACTATGCACATAAAGATGTATAACTTTATCTAATTTATTTCAGTCCTCTGGGAAGGCTCCTAAAATTTTTCAAACTTAAGAAAATATGGTTCAATCCCTCTTAAGCTATGGTTGGTAGAGGTCTGCTTCCTTTCTCCAACAGCACCACACTGATCTAGTTAACTGCCCTCTCTCCTTGGAGTATAGTGGGAACCTTCTAAATAATTTCCTTTCAATAACTCAACTCTTTTCCCATAAATAACTAATATTTCAGCTAGATGGTTTAAGGTGTTTTTTAAAAAAAAATTCTTTTCATGTCCCCTTTGCTGTTTTTTGATGAAGATAAACTCCCTAAATGGATATTTCACATCATTTTTCTAGAGAAGATAAGGATCTTTGGGGGAAAAAAGAAGATTTTATTTATTTATTTTTAAAGTGAGTGAGAGCATGTGTATGAGCAGAGTGAGGGGCAGAGGGGAAGGGAGAAAGAGAATCTGATGAAGTCTCCTTGCTGAGCCTGGAGCCACACATGGGACTCAGTCTGAAGACTACGAGATCATGACCTGAGCCAAAACCAAGAGTTGGCTGCTTAACTGCCTGAGTAACCTGGTGCCCTGACAAAGGTAATTTTATATCTTTCTCCTGATCTGACTCCTAGGATTACCAAGCTGTCAGTCCGAGGGTCAATGCCAGGCCTGCTACTCCTGGTGACACAATACCTCATGGGGAGTGCCACATCACCTTGCTATGAGCAGGCAAAGTCTCAAGTTCTGGTCCTCCTGGACACACCTAAGTGACATACCATGGACAGTTTAGGCAACTAGAATAGAACCCATTATTTCTTTAACTGTGTACGTTTTTCTTGCTTCCTATTATTATTTCCAAACTATTATTCCTCCTCCCAGTCTCCTTTGTAGTCCATACAATTAAACTTTTTCATCTCTGTTGCTGTCAACTGCCTAACTCTAGTCATACCCCTTCATTGATTATTTAATCATTTTATCACTTGCCTTACTCTTATCTTCACTAGAATCCTGTCACCATTATTGATAATTATCAATATAATTTTGTCTCTTAGTTCTTATATCGGAGCTACAATAACCGTTTATTCTACCACTCCTCAGCCATCTATAACTGTGATTGAAAAACACTAATAATTTCTCTCCTTTCAAAATATCTGTCATCAACTCTTGTCTTACTGGTTGATTTTCTCTAGTAAATTCCAGTGCAGCAATTATATAGCTAAGTGAAGACATCTTATCTATCAACTCCTGTTTTCACTAATCATCATGTCCCTCATATTGTCATTATCTCTTATACACATTAGATTTCTTGTTACATCCTCATACAGATTTTTTCATTATATTATTATAATACCATTGTCTTAAAATGTAACCTTGGTTGATTTATTCCTTTCTGCCTCAGTCCTTATAGATTAATAATGTCCTTGTGTGGTCAAATCCAGTTTTGTGCCAAAACCACAACTGCATCTTTGTGCAATTGCATCGACTTTTAACACTTAAAATCCCCAATCATAAATTCCACTTGGAAATTTGATATTACTTGACAATATTACTACCTTTGTCCTATATGTTCACTTTTCCATTCTTCAAAATAATTAATTGTCATTATTGTTCCCTCTCTCTTCAGTCTTCTACATATCTCTATGCCACTGTCATCTTCATTTCTCACTATAAGTTGATGTCCTTTCTGTAAAATAATTAATAAAAGTAGAAAGGAGGTTCACTGATGTCTCACCAGCAAATCTATCTACATCTGTCTGTACCTTTTTTTTCTTTATCTTTTTTCCTTTTTGAATAATGTGTAAAATGTCCTTACACTTGTGAAAGCAAAACACCTCCATTTTTGTTTTGAATTTTACCTTCCTATATACTTACTCCTATAATTTTCTCCTTTCCTATACCACCAATTTCCGTTATACTGGTTATTCTTATCAGCTGAGGACCATGCTTAGCATTTGTTATGTTTGTCATTTCTTGAGTCTTTATTGTTCCTAGTTACTGCTCTATTTTTCTGTTCCCCATAGATGCAAAATCCTTGAATGAGCTGTTTATGTTCTGTCTCAAGACTTTTTCCTTTCCTACTTGTTTATTCTTTAAACAATAACAAAATAAACAATACTTTCATCCCCACATCTCCATTGAGAAACTTGTTACAATCTTTAATAGCATCCCAACTTTCAGATCTAATGGACTAATCATTTATTTTGTCTTACCCTCTTCTGCAGCCCAAATAATTGTTTACTTTTTCTCTTGCTTCTATAATAGCAGAGTTATTCCTTATTTTCCTTCTGCCTCATTGGTTGAAGTTCCTCATTAGTATACATTATTCCTCTTCCTTAAATGCACTTCATAATTTATTCATTCTGTAGACCTTTATTAAGAAATGTATGTCAGGGGCGCTGGGTGGCTCAGCGGGTTAAGCCTCTGCCTTCGGCTCAGGTCATGATCTCAGGGTCCTGGGATCAAGCCCCGCATCAGGCTCTCTGCTCAGCAGGGAGCCTGCTTCCCCCTCTCTCTCTGCCTGCCTCTCTGCCTACTTGTGATCTCTCTGTCTGTCAAATAAATAAATAAAATCTTTAAAAAAAAAGAAATGTATGTCAGGGTTGTGCTTATGATATTTCAGTGAACAAAATAGAGGAAAACCATCTGGGGCTTATATTCTAGCACATAAGCTTGATGCGAAAAATAAACACATTTATAAATTTCATAGTATATTAAAAGTCATAAGTGTTAATAAAATAAAATTAGATAAATCAACATATGAAAAGTTGTTCAACATCATTTCTCTGTAAAGAATTGTGAATTAAAGCAATAATGAGATACCACTGCACACATATTAGGATAGATAAAATGCAAAAATATAATAATGCCAGTTGTTGATGAGGATAAGGACCAATAGGAACTCCTATCTATTGCTTCTAGGAATCCAAAATGGGTACAATCAATTTGAAACACAGTGTCACGTTATTTATTTATTCATTCATTCATTCATTTAAGATTTTATTTATTTATTTAACACCAAGAGAGAGCAAGAGATCATAAGTAGGGGGAGTGGCAGAGGGAAGGGAGAAACATGCTCCCTGTTGAGCAGGGGGCCTGATGTGAGGCTCTATCCCAGGACCCTGGGATCATGACCTGAGCGGAAGGCAAACACTTAACCAACTGAGCTATCCAGGAGCCCCAGGGTTTCATCTTTTAAACACAGTCCTACAGTACAATGTAGCAATTGTTCTCCTGCATATTTATCCAACTAACTTGGAAATTTTGTCCCTACCAAAACCTATGTAGGTTCTAGGAACCTAGAATGGTGAATGTATAATAGGGAAAAAACCAAGGCATAATAATATATTTTCCTCCTGGTTGATTCAAGGTAGAGAAGGGTATTCTGACTGACGGTTGAGGAGTGGGAATTGTAGATGTCTCCACTCTGTGTTCACCCCTGTTAATGAAAACAAGTTAGTCTGAGGAAAGCTCATGTGGATACTCTGCTTAACCTTAAATAATTCAAGTGAAAGGCTTAGGGGAGATGTAATCTTATTTCCAGTGTGTGAAGCTTAAATTTGACCTAGGCCTGACCCAGAACCTGATTTTGAGTCCTCTTACCTTAAATATTTCCATTTCACATCAGGGAATCTCGTAGCATTTATGTTTATGACCCTCAAGGTTATATGTTCAGCCTTGACCTTTTCCTGGAAATTTAGATTTGTTTATCAAACTATATAGCTGACATCTTTGCTATAATGTCTAAAGGGCATTTCAAATTTAACTGCCCAAAACAAAACTCTTGAACTACAGATGTTTTCTTCAAAGCTTTTCTTTTATTTTTCACCTCTCAGTCAAGAGCACTAACATCCATGCCACATTTCAAGACAAAAAATTGGGATCATTCTTCTTTCTTCCTTCATTTTAGCTAGATGTATCAGCACATCCTCTCGAATACCTATCAACCTGACATCAATCACCTTGTGTTCATCTAAACTGTAATCTAAACAATCTTCATTCTCTAACGCAGTTGATTCAACATCCTGATAACTAATCTTCTGATCTTGCCCCTACAGGATTCATTTTATATCCAGAAGTCAGGCTGATGTTCTAAAAATAAAAGTAGGTGATCTGCCTGTCTATTCCCTCTTCCTACCATCACTCCTACCATTGGCACACACTCTTCAAAGGCTTTCTATCACTTTGAGAATGTAACTGAGTTCTTTACCCCAGTCCATAAATCCCTGTGTGATCTAGCTCCTGCCTCTTTCTCCAGTGTCACATCAGTTCACTTTCTCTCTTGCTCATTATGCTTTAGTCACATTGGTCTTTCCTCTGTTCTTTGTAACTGAAGCTTGTTACTTTCCTAAGGTCATTCGCAAGCTGTTTCTCTGCGTGAAATGCTCTTCCCTTTGTTCTCACAATGAATAGCTCTTTCTTACTCCCCCCCTCCCCCCATTAAATATCACTTCTTCTTCAGGTAAGGTTTTTTTTTTTTTCCTCTCCTCAAACATTCAGTTTTACTAAAAACAAAAACAAAAAACAAAAAACTTGTTGTATCCATCTTTTCAGCCTGATTCAACTCTCTGAAAAGTAGTTTGATTACCTGACAGTGTCTTGCTCGGAGAAGTTTTTGGTCTTATCCACTGCTCTAGTCCCAGTGTTTTAAAAACAGCCTATTTAGTGCTCCATAAATACTCATTGGACAGATGAGAAAATGCATGGATGACTGTGAGTGACAGCCTGGCCCAGTGACCTCTTCTCACATCTTAGCCTATCCCTACTCCACAGTGTTCTTCCTCTTACTATGTTGTGAGATGCTAAGCTCCCTTTGTGTCAGCGCCTTTCACACGTGGTTCTGTCTCTGTGTGTAACACGTTCCTGTATATCCCCTCCTCACCTACTGAACTTGTGTTTATCCTTCAGATTCCAGCTCAAATAAGATTTCCTCGGAGAAATCTACTCTGTGACAGGGAACATTTTCATTATGAAGTTTCATAGCACTAAGTTCTGCTATTTTGAAGGACCTATCTGGGCGGTAGTTTCTCTTTTCAATTTTTTATTCTCATGTTTCTCCTCAACAAAACTATAAACTCCTGAGTCAGGACCATATCTGTTTTGCATGTGATTATATCCTCATCAACTGGGCAGGTGTTCTGTCTTACTCAAAAATATTAATCCAAACTCTTCCATCTCCTTTAATTACCTAAATAAAAATGAAAATTTAAAGTCCCACAAAAGCAGTCAATAAGTTTATCCTCAGCCAGAGCCCATTTATTTCCCATAACCTGCGACTGAGCTAAATCAACAATTAGGGCTTTTTGATCTCTAATGGACCACGGATAACAACTGCTTGATCTAACTATCAGCTCCCTAAAAAAAAAAAAAAAAAAAAAAAAAAAAAAAGACAAGTGGAGGGCAAACAGTAATTAAATGGCAGAGCTCTATCAACAGTTCAGTAATCCTTGTCCACACCTGGGTGACTCTAATAATAGCTGGCAGTAAGACGCTGGAGGTATTGAGACTGAGCTACCTTGCATGTTGAGGGTCCTGTGTTCATTCTGGGGGGAGACAGAGAATTTCTAAAGCATGTAAATTTTACCCTTGATGGTGTGATGTATTTTTACTTGCCAAAAAGCAAGGTAAATATTTCTACCCCTGTCCCTTTTTCTCTCCCTTTTTTCTTATTCAAGCTATAATTTTAAAAAAGCTGAGATTTGGGTGGAAATGGGTTCTCTACCCATTTTCCTGAATATGCTATCTGGCAGCTCCTGGTTCTCCTCCATTCTTATGACTTTTGTTACTTTTAATGAACTGTGATAAAATTAACAGTCTTTTAAAAATATCAATAGAACTAACTAAATAATGTTGACCTAGTATTTTCTGCCACTTTGATTTTTTTTTTAATCATTGTAAGCCAAGGTAATAAAAACTACAGGCAACCTACTATCCACTAAAGAGCTCTGGAGACCTGTTTAGGAATTCTCAGTTATTTGAGCTCTGTTTGGCAGCAGAGAATGGGTTTGGAATGGGACAAAGACTATTTTTTTTGAAAAAAAAATTTGGCTTTGTCCCACCTCAAAACAAAATAATACATATAATATGAGAACTGCTCCAGATGCCAATATTTTGTTGCACTCGGTATATGCCAACCACTATTCTAGGCACCTGCCGTGTGTTACTTCAGTTACTCTTCATAACAACTTTATATATCTGTATTTTTCTTATAACAAATTTGAGGCTCAGAGAAAATACATCTCTTGCCAAAGTAAGTGCCAAAGTGAAATTTGAACTCCACATTGATTTTTCTGCATGAACAGAATGCCGAAAGAAAAACAAGTTAAAAACACTAAGATTAAACAACAACCTTTGCTAACATAACTAACATCTGTTGAACAAGAACAAATAAACACTGTGATAAGCAAATGGGAGGATTAGGGGATTTATTTCGAAGATACTCTGTGTTTGTATATCTGAGCTAGATAATTTAGCAGTTACAATGGCCAGAGAAAAGTTACTGTTTGCTTTACTTCAAGAATATTTGGGGGACACCTGGGTGGCTCAGTCGGTTAAGCATCTGACTCTTGGTTTTGGCTGGGTTCATGATCTCAGGGTCTTGGGATCAAGCCCCAAGTTGGGCTCCACATTTCCTCTCTCTCTGCTCTTTCCCCTGCTTGTGTGCTCTCATTCTCTCTCTAAAATAAATAAATAAATCTTAAGAAACCCACAAGAATATTTGGGAAGTAGAATAGCAGATGTTCTAATGGTGAGACTTATAAACAGTGCACTGTTGTCAATGGAGAATACCTCCACAGTTGGTTGTTACAGCTTTATCCATCTGTACCTAGATGTTTGACACAGGACTTATGGTCAGGTATTGGGCTGCAATTTGCTTGTAGGTAGGTGTAATTCCTGCTAAAGGTGAGCTCTCAGGGTAAATGACAGTAAATAATAGTAATTGAGATTATCACTCAGAATGCATTTTGTTTGTGTTTTTCATGATTCAGATGAAATCCATGAGTGATGACTCTCAGCTCCTGTGTATTTTGTTCTCCCCATAACGGCCTTGAATTGCAATCAAAATGTGGGTTCAAACCTAGATGGATTCTAGAACCAACACTGATCTGGGGTAAGAAAACTTTATGTAGCACTATGTCATCTTTAAAATTTCTAATATTCCAGGTATCTGGGTGACTCAGTTGGTAAAACTTCTGCCTTGGGCCCAGGTCATGATGTCAGGGTCCTGGGACTGAGTCCCATATCTCATGGGGCTCTCTGCTCAGTGGGGAGTCTCCTTCCTTTCCCTCTACCCCTCCCCCCTGGTCATGCATGTGCTCTTAGATGTTATACCTATATAGCACATTCAATAAGCGGTTGGATTGTCTTTTTAATTACTGTGTTGAAATATAACTGATGGTTTTGGTGGAATGATTTAGCTTTAAGTGAAGCATAAAAAAATGAAAGTTTTTAATTTGCGTATGTTTGAGTCTCAGAAGCTCTTAAGATGGTGGCCTAATTTTGTTTATGCTCTTTGGTTATTGTTTGCTTCAACTTTGGATAAGACTTTTAATCCAAATATTAAAATACACAAATTTATGAATTAAAGTAGACACTAACTGGCATAGGAATGGACAGATTGGTGAAACACAATAGAAAAGTCTGAAACAGATGAAAACAAATAGGAATTTAGTGCATGATAAATGTTTTAAATATATGAAGAGCTCTTACAAATCAAACTAATATAACACTGCATGTTAACTATACTGGAATTAAAATAAAATATAAAAAATGGATCTAAGCCATATTGATACAAATAAACAGGGAGATGGAAAAGGTTTTTTTTTTAATGTACTTATTAAATATTCACTATGTATCTAAGGATTTCTCTGAAACAAATATTTCTTACACTACAGGACTTTTTTTGCTTCAATCTTATAATATTAACAGGTTTTAGACCTGCAAGGGGACTATATATATAGACTTTTTTTTACCCAAAACTATATTTATTTATTTATAGAAAAGGAGGGGGGAGACCTCTCCATAAGTAAATCGAGAGTCAGGCACTTAACCAACTGAAACACACAGGCTCCCCAAAGAACCATTTAGAAAAAGAATTAAAAGAAATGTCATTGCTAAATTTATTGATACTTTCACTTAGGCTATGTCTGAGATGATTTTTAGACGCATGTACATTTTTATGTTGGGTCCTAGATATCTTTTTCTAATACTTTTTCAGCTATATTTCCATTTGAATATTTGTGAATTTAACATAAAATATTTATGAAATCACAAATACTAGGTTTATTTTCAGAAAATCTAGCATGGAATGTGTGTTTAATATTATTTATTTAATATTAACTTAATATTATAAAACTAAAGTATATGAAAAGCTTTTTCTTACAGTAGATGTCAGCTAATAAATACAGAAAGTATGGGTGCTAAAACACATGGATAAAATTGTTCTAAGGAATTTGATATTTATGAGATCTCTTCCTAAATTACTTATTAATTAGAAAATGGAAAATAGTAACTTTATGATGGAGAAACCTGGAGGATACCACTAAAAAAAGTAATCAAATCTAACATCACCAGTATTGGAACAAAAGACATCAAGTGCCTTTTTATAAATACATATAGAAATACATATCATTTCTGCATTATTCCTGCCAACAACATAAAGTCTAAATTTAATCACAAGCAAACGGGCAAATTGAAGTTGAGGGACATTCTATAAACTGTTCCTACTCTCAAAAGTGTCAATGAAAAGAAACAAGAAAATGCTGAGAACATGTTCCAGAATAAAGAAAACTAAAAGCCATGACCACTAAATTGAGTGTTGGTCCTGACTTTGATCCTGGTTCAGGGAAAGATAGCCATAAAAGAAATTATTTGAACAGTTGATGACATTAAATATAGACTATGGTTTAGACAATAATTTTATATTGCTGAAAGTTGTCTGACTTTCAAAATTGCATTTGTTTATAAGAGATAATATGTTTATTCTTAGAAAATACAGTAAAGGGGTGCCTGGGTGGCTCAGTGGGTTAAGCCTCTGCCTTCGGCTCAGCTTATGATCCCAGGGTCCTGGGATTGAGCCCCGCATCAGGCTCTCTGCTCAGCAGGGAGCCTGCTTCCTCCCTCTCTCTCTGCCTGCCTCTCTGCCTACTTGTGATCTCTCTGTCAAATAAATAAATAAAATCTTAAAAAAAAATACAGTAAATAGTTTTAGGGACAAAGAGGTATGGTTCCTTAACTTATTCTCAAGTAGTTCAGCAAAATGCAATTATTTGTAAGTATATAAATGTGCTAAAGTATAGTAGGGCAGAGGGAAAGAGGGACAGAAGGAGGGTGGAAGGAGAGAGAAATAAAGAAAAATTTGAACAATTGCTAATATGAGTAAAGGATATAAAGTATGTTTTTTATACTATTCTTGCAACTTTTCTGTTAGTTCAAAATTGTATCAAAATAGAAACTTACTAAAATATCTGAGATGTTAAACAATGAAATGCTATGAAACTGTTAGACATTCTGTTGCAGAAATTTATCTGTTGGCATGGAGATGTTCTCAAGTATATTTTT
The DNA here is from genome assembly GCA_004024625.1 of Mellivora capensis. NCBI lineage: Eukaryota > Metazoa > Chordata > Mammalia > Carnivora > Mustelidae > Mellivora > Mellivora capensis. Next base: position 99,760 of record PISX010004951.1, on the reverse strand, counting down.
AAAATGAAAATGATAAATGCATGCTTTGTTGTACTTCACATATAAAATTTCAATACATACATGATTTTTAGTGATGTGTGGTAAAAACTCACACTTTTGTTTGTTACTTCTTTTTCTTTTGCTTACCCCTCTTTGATTTCTCTGTAATAAACACTTTTTGCTATTTAAAAATGATCTTGAAAACTAAATACCCTTTCAGTATGCATTTCTCAAGAACAAATTTTTTTTAATGTGTCTTTTAAGCTGTCATTTTAAGTATGTAGTATATCAAACTTTGGAGTGGAAACCGTATTCATTTCCTTGCCAGTATTAGCTGAGTGAATTCATTCTACCAGCTATTTATCTTGATTGACTAGGCTGTGTGTTGGTGTGACACTAAAATGAGAAAAAAAAAGAAAAAAAGTAAAGAATAAAAAAAGATTGTGCTAACTCTAATATAAATCTACATAGAAATTCAACAATAGAAACCAAGGAGATAAAAGACACACAAATACACATGTGCACATACATAAATCAGTGATGAATTCAAACCATATACATATACAATGGAATAACTAAAGGAATTATTTTTTTTTAAGATTTTATTTATTTATTTGACAGACAGAAATCACAAGTAGGCAGAGAGGCAGGCAGAGAGAGAGAGAGGAGGAAGCAGGCTCGCTGCTGAGCAGAGAGCCCGATGCGGGGCTCAATCCCAGGACCCTGAGATCATGACCTGAACTGAAGGCAGAGGCTTTAACCCACTGAGCCACCCAGGTGCCCCACTAAAGGAATTCTTAAAATTCTTAAAATTCCAAACTCTCAAACTCATATATACTAATGTATAAAATGATCAGGACTCTTTATAAGAGAAATTTTGCATTGTTCAATAAAGTGCTACCATATATAGTTAATTTCCTGAAATCTGTCAAGTATATACTTACAATATTACACCATGTTAAAAGAAATCCCAGTACCTGTGGGAATTGAATAATCATTTTGGGAGTAAATGGAATAATAATTCACTCATTTTTATGCATATGTTAACAGAATTTTAACAACTGCCAAATCCCTTTTACATTGACATGTTTTAATTCAGCTGGGTGTAAGAGCATATGATAAAGGGATGCCACCCTTTTACCCAAAGGTCATGGTTCATCCCCAGTGTACTATTGTTCATATCAGTGCATTAAAGGTAGTAAGTTATAGAGCTGTAAGGTATTCAGCAAAGAATTTACATATGAAAATTTAAGAATGTCAGTCCACTAAAGAGTGGCAGGATTCTGTAAAGATAATGGATAATTGAAAGTATAAGTTTATCTCTACAGAACCTTTCTAAAGTACAGTTTTATACAATCAGCATAATGTAACTTTCATAACTGGTTTATGAGAAATATTATTACTCTGCAGACTTCACATTAAATTATTCTTGTTTCCACTCAGTGGTTCTTAAACTGAAAATTCCTTCTGTAATAATTGATATAGGGCCCCAAATTTTTTCTTTTTTGCTGTTGCCGAGAAGAGCAAATCAAGACTTCTATTATCTAGCAGTGAACAAACTCTGTAAAAGTACTGTAATCATTTTTTTCCTTTGACTTTCTGAACCAATTAGGTAGTGATCTTGCATTTGATTTTCTTTCAACAATCATTTCAAATTATATAGAAGAGGGAGATGTATCTATTTTAGAGTATGCAAAACACATTCATGCACATACTTGTGCACACACACACACACACACACACACACACTAAACCCTCCTCCAGCCGAATAATTGGAGTATTAATCCTATCACTATATTCTTCATATACAAGTAAGTAAAATTTAATGACTAGTGAGAAGGAAAGAACTTGAAAGAATCATTTATTTTTAAGCTGGACAATAGGAGAGACAGGAAAAGTGAAAAGTGAATCAATATAATAAAATAGTGTTGAAGAGTAACCTATTTTATAAATAAGGTATGTGGTAAAATATAGAATGTAGGAAGAAGAGTTGAAATATAATGTGGTCTCTAAGCAGCTTGAGATATTGAACTCATTTTTATCTTCTCATAGAAAGAGAAAGAAAATAAATCAAGAATACAAGAGAACAAGTGAAAATTATTGTCATCAGCTATTTATTGGGCATTGTCTGTGTGCATAGTTTCACAATTACCATCGTTGATCAAAAACAGGCAAGGTGATGTTGACCTTGGGAAATTTGAACATAATGAGAAAAAGTAGTAAATAAACAACTACAACTTTTCTTTTAGGTTTGAACCCACACTTCCAACAAGGCATTTGTGGGAAGGGGCGAAAGGGGAAGCAGGTAATTGTGTTTAAATGGTTAAGCATGATTAACATGTTTTGGGGATATGAGCTCATGCTTGGACTATAGCTTCATGTTGCAGACCAATTTCAGATTCTGTTTCTTTGTCATATTCTCATCAATATCTTTATTTGAAAAGGAAAATTGTGTTTCTCTACTCCATTATGCGCTGTCTCTTACTGTTTCTTTACCATCTATTCCTATTTATTATTCAAAAATATTCTTATATACACATCTTTCCTTCAACCTACTTTTTAATATGTGAAATTGTTTTATCAGATAGCCAAACTTTATTTTCCCAAATAGAATAATAATTTTAGCATTGGAAGGTGACTTCCAATTCCTTCCATCAATAGAAATTTCTTTTATAACCTAATGATACTATTTAAAATGTTACTACTCCTGAGAATTATGGTCCCCCTCAGTAATGGCAACTTAGTGTTATAATTCTCCATGAGTAATGAAAAAAATCTCTGTCTCAAACTCAATTTTTCTTAATTAATCTGAATCATTTATTTTTAGGATGGCAAGATAAGAAATATTAAAAAGTTAGGTTACATGATCATAGAGACCACTTCATTTTTTAAACCAAAATTATAAATGTAATTTTGTAGTTTTCCTATTCCCTATGACATTTCCAGTTTCTCTACATCTTTGAGTTCCACCAAAACATATGATAGATACTAAGATCATTGGTGTAGTAGCTCGCCTATGTGTTTATCAAAACTCGGGAAAAATTTGATCTTACATGTATAAAGATCAGAAATTTCTACTTTTCTATATAGGTAATATCATCAGTCCACATTCTTATGGAAGGTGAAGAAATCAGTTTTGTTCAAGGCAACTAATTTCATTTGCTCATAAAGAGAGGGCATTGTTGAAATTTTTTCACATGGTGTTATTGTTTCCCTAATATTGTTTGCAGTTTATGAGCAGTTCTCACATTTAATACTGTTGCTAAACTCTTTTCAGTTGCTACAGCATCAGAGCCCATAGACACCCTAAGGCTTTCCTACTGTGAATACTTTATTCTAGAAGATCATTTTCCATGATAATACATTTTTAGCTATTGCAATGCTAGAAAGTACTCCAGAGACAAACTTTCATTTTACACATGAACAAATTTGGCCCCAGAAAAATAAAGTAACTTGCCTAATGTCATGCAGATAATAAATTAGGCCCTCTTCAGAACTAGAATTGAAATGTATTGACTCACATCCCACTATTCATTTCATAATGCCAGTATTTTCAAAACATTCCTAGCCAAGGTTTGAAATAAATTCCCCAAATTAGTCTTTTTTGTTTTTTGAGTTTTTTGTTTTGTTTGTTTTTTTCTTTTTTTGTTTTAGATTTCAGAGATTCTCAATGCCAGTTTAGAAATGATCTGGGGGGCCTAGGAAAAGTACGTATTTGTGTTTCTGGCTCTTCTAGCTTGATTAAGCCTGCAGGGACTTTTAGGTTTTTGGAGTTTAGATTTTATTAACAATTAAATGGGAAGACATGGGAAGTTAAAATAGGTGATTAATTAAATATAGTTTCATTAGTCTTTGAGAACACCACTCTTTGATGCTTTGATGAGAAAGAAGAGATCTCTTAACCAAACTGGACTTCAGTGAATACATATGCATTATCTATATTAGTTTCTAAGTATTTAAGTCCCCAAGAAGTTCTAAGTTGATATGAATTCATTTAAAAATAATCACCTAGAGAGTCAAGATTGCATGGGAGTGGGAATGCAGACAAAGACTGGGAGTAGTTACTTGTGATGAAGTGATAGAGTATCTTTAATTCTCTATTTCTTCACTGTTATATAGGTTGCTTGGGAATGGCACGTTGATTACTATATTCTAGAAGGTAGCATAGTGCCTGCTTCAGGTTGCTCAGTTACTATTTATGAATAAATGAATGAATGAATGAATGAACCATTGATTAAGTTCACAGGTTCATAGAAAACCATTTTTAAATTTCTTAGATAAAAATACCTAACATCCCAAATCATGGAAGGAAGTCATATGGTGGTAAATTATATCTTGATTCAGCATTAAAAAAATAGATCTAAGTATATGTTTTATAATTGTAGACCGTATTTTTGGGCAAGCCCTGTAATAAAGAAAGGAAAGGGCTTTCCTATTCCTCCTGTTTTGTAAATGAGAGGGAAGGGGGTGATGAAATATCACCGACAAGGATGTTGGATTAAGTTTTTATTTATTTATTTTTTTAAAGATTTTATTTATTTTAGAGAGAGAGCATGAGCAAGAGCAGGGGGAGGAGCAGAGGGAGAGTGATAAGCAAACTCCATACTGAGCCCAGCAAAGGGCCTTGAGATCATGACCTAAGCTGAAACCAAGAGTCAGATGCTTAGCCAACTGAACCACCCAGGCTCCCCTGGATTATTTTTTTAAATAGGCAGGCTAAATAAGAAAAAAAGAGGGAAAACACAAGTTGCTATTATCAGAAATGAAATAAAGGACAGCACTACAGATCGCATGGACATTAGAAGAAAAATAAATATAAACGTGAACAACTCTGTGTCCATAAATTTGATAACCTAAATGAAATGGACCAGTTCCTTGAAAGATAGTCTATCAAAACTTGCTCAAGAAATAGACACTCTGAAGAGAAACTAAATCAGTAATTATTAACTTTCCAAAACAGAAAGTGTCAACACTAGATGGCCTCAATGATAAATTCTACCAAATATTTAAAGAAATAAGTATACCACTTTTCCACAATCTCCTACAGAAGAAAGAAGCAGAGGGACTACTTCTTAACTTATTCTGTGAGGCCATCGTTACCCTAACTCCCACCCCAAAGACATTATAAGAAAAGACAACTACAGATTGATATTGCTTATGAACATAAATGCAAAAAATATTAACAAAATATTAGCATATAAAATCCAACAATGTATAGAAGTATTTTCATACTAGATCAAATGAGATTTATCCCAAGTATGCACGTCTGATTCAACATTTGAAAACCAATTAATTTAGTATGTCATAACAACAGACTAAAGGAGAAAAATCACATGACAAAATCCAACACTCTTTGATGATTAAAAACTGTCAGCAAATTTGGAATGGAAGAGAACTTCTTCAATGTGATAAAGAATGTATGCAAAAACCCTCTACCTAACATAATAGTTACTGGTAAGAAACTAGAAGCTTTATGGCTAAGATCAGGAACAAGGCAAGGATGTCTCCTCCCACCACTTTTACACATTGTACTGGAAATTCTGGCCAATACAGTAAGACAAGAAAAGGAAATACAAGGTAAACAGATTGGAAAGGAAGCTATAAAACTCTCTTTGTTGACAGATGACATGAAAATTTAGGTGGAAATCCAAAAGAATAAACATCAAAAAGAGTAAGAACTTCTGGAACAATTATAGCAAATTAGGGCAAAGTTGTAGAATACAGATACACCAGCAATAAACAAGTAGAATTTGAAATTTAAAAAAAAAACACGTTTATATTTCCACTTCCCAAACTGATATATATAAATCAATCTGTGAGGAGAGTGGCAAAACTCTAATAAAAAATATAAATGGGAATAAATAAATGGAGAGATACTCTATGTTTATGGATAGGAAGTCTTAATATTGTCAAGATGTCATTTTTTTCTAGCTAATCTCTAGACTAAATGACAACTCAGTTAAAATTCAACCAAGTTATTTGATGAATATCAACAAATTGATTATAAAATTCATATGAAGGGGCAGAAAACCAACGGCTGGATTTAGTATATTTTTGCTAGACATGCCTTACCTATAAATCTTAGGGGAAAGGTCCTGTCTCTGTGTTTCTTTCTTCTAACACAAGCATGAAAGCAACCGTACAGCAGGAGAATAAATAATCTGTTGGGTACAAGTTTGTCTGAATTGGCTTGTGAGGATTTTTATAGGGATTTTGGGGAAAGCATGGGATACCCAATTAGTGTAGAATCCTTTCAATAGCTAGAAGAGAAGGCATCCACTCCAGAGAGCTTTTTGCTCAGTGAAAAGTGACTCATTTTCCAGGGTCATTTTTACACCATATTGTTTGTTGCATTAGGGTCCAATCCTTTATCCTTGAGGAGCATCATATATATCTAAGATAGGAATAGTGGGGAGATATTTGCAAACCTCTTTCCCCTTTTGTTTTTGGGATTGAAAAGGTTTGCTAAGCACTCAGGGTATGAGCCAGATTATCATTTCCTGGAGCAGTAAGATAAGCAAAGGTTCTCACTTTGTTACCATGAATCTCCTCTAGGGGAAGAAACTATTGGTTGCAAAGACATTGCTGCTTTTATAAACTCAATAAGATTAAGTAGGAGAAATATAGGATTTCATGCTTCTTCCTGAACATTGTGCCTGAATTTAAGTGTTTTATGTGTTTGCTCAAATCCCAATATTTTATTTAGATTTGAACTGGAAATTTTCCATTAGGCTAAAGAAAATTACAGCTATTTAAAATGAGTGGAAAAGTAGACTAATAAAATATTTAAGGAGAGGCACCTTATATCAATAAATTAAATTGGAAAATCATCTACTTAAAAACTTAATGCAAAGACTCTGGAACATTAGCGTTAACAGTGGTTTTGGTAAACAGAAGGTTTTGGCTCTTCCTAAATCCTCATATAAAACCATAAGAAGTAACTAGATAGCAAACAAAACAAAAACAAAACCAAAACAACAAAAATCTAATGGACAACATTCATATAAACATCAGTGACTAGGTATCCCTATGAACTTCAAAACACTAGTAGTTATAGTCACAAATACACCCGTTATTGGTACAGGGAAATAGAAAACAGAGGGAAACAAAGGGATAACTGATGCACATAAAGAAAGGAGATTCCAGAAATAGTTCAAAGTTATTCATTAAAGTACACAGAAAATTTGAGAATACTGACTATATCTAAATGGAGAGTTACTTGTTCTGATGGTGGAGGAGAAGAGGGCCTATAGTAACTACTGAAGGGGCTGAAGTAGTCTAGGTTCAATGAATATTCAAAACTGAACTACCCAGGATATCTTCTAAAGAAGATCCTCTACACTAAGGAGGAACTACTGGAAGGAATTAGAATGGGGAAGAAGATTAGAACAAGAAGAACTCAGAAATCAAGATATCATATTTTAAAATACTACACAAAAATAATAAAAGAGTAGGTTTCTATGATGTAAAAGTTATCTGAACCAAGCATCTTTTTAATATGGGTAAGTATTAGTGCCAAGTCTCATGAATATTTCTGTAGGAAAAAAGAGATTACAAGCAGAATGACATCACAGCAAGATATGTGTCCTCAAGCAGATCAAAACTCTAAAATTTCAAAACAAATTTGAAAACAAACTAAAAGACATCAAGAAAGTGATACTAGATATGAATGGATAAAATATATCAGAAGTAGGAAAACATTCAGGAATGATGTGACATGCTCATAAAATAGTTTGAAATAAAAGAAAAAAATCATTTTACACATAAAGACTAAAGGAGAAAAACCAAAAAAGCAACTCAACACAATAATGCTTTAAGAGAAAAAGACAGGAAGGAAACATTTTTTTAAAATTAACACTTACAAAAAGAGATTTGCAAATATGTATTGAATGAATGCAGTTTACATTTGATAATATCTACCCAGAACAACTAACACAAAAAATACAACCACCAAAACAAACACACAAACAAAAAAACCCCACACAAAAAAACCCTTAACCTAAACCCCAAAACACTTTGGGCATCTGACACAAAGGGTATGTGACTTACAAAGGAAATAAAATGAGATCATCAAACCCTTTGGTAGCAAAATGTTATCCCAGAAAAATTGAAAATAAGAAAAGAAAATGTGAAGCAATGATTTTATATTTGAAAAAGCTGACATTCAAGTGTAAAAGACATGAACAAACTGTTAGTAATACACAAAATCTTGAATATTTTTTTTCAAGAGCTCTTCATACAGAATTTACTAGAGAACAAGAGTTGGATAATGAAAATAACTACAGAGATATCAATGTAATTAGTGCTGGAGAGCATTAAATACATAATTACTTGAAAAGCCAAGATAAAATGAGCCTTTGAAAGAAAAGCTTATAGCAGATAATGACTCTACAATCTGACAATGGGGAGAAAGTAGGAATAATTCATGCAGAAATAAATTTAAAACTATTTCTAGTAATCATAATTGGTTGGGATAGCATTAGTTTTATTAGTCTGAGAGTGTTGTATAGCAAATAAACTAGTTATTAAATATTTCAATATTGCCACTCATCCTTAAGAATTAGAATTCACTGTGTAGAGGAGCAAAGATATATATATATATCTTCTATATATAAGCTATATATGTATATGTATATGTATATCTATATCTATCTATATATATATAATCTGTATATATAAGAGGTTCTGTTGAAACCCTTTAGTCTTGAATTTGAATTGGAGATATTAGTATGATCTTAAAGGGATTTAATTTTTCCATTGAAGAATTCTAGAAATAATTCCTGATAAACATCCCTAGTGTCAATATGGAGGACTTGAAATAATATTTTTTATTGAAAAGCCAGAGCTTCCTGACAAATATCTGACTAGAGACTTGGGACAGGAATAATTTGGCATACCAGATAGGAAAGACTATCAGAGATTTAACAGGGTTATGTCAAAGGAGGCTACAGTATAAGTAGACATGGCAATGAACCCAAGCCCATCCCATCAAATGCACTTAAATTCATGAGTTCATAATAATACTGCAAAAGATTAATCATTGGTAACCTTCTCAGGCTGATGGGTAGTAGAGTCATTATATAAAAAACTAGTTAAATAAAAGAGTCAGGCATTTCTTCTGACTTCTCAATTAACCATACCTTTAATAAGCAAATAGTAGACTAGAGAAAGCATCTCCACACACATTTATTCCAGCTATTTAATGAAAACAAAATGATAGGATTTGAATATTAACATTTTAGAACCCCTGATAATTTATTGGATCTAGGTGTTGGACATCAGTGGATGCTAACACCATAAATATGTAAATTAAACAAGCAAACATAGTGTAAAACAGACATTAATTATGTACTTCCTGATGAAAGAATGCATCACCACTGTCATCTTGGTAAGCATATCAAACCTGAATCTGAACAAGCATCTGGATTCAGTTGCTAGTTTGTAGGAATTGTAGATGACAAAGAAATACAGTGAACTCTGAAAAATCCATAGGTTCAGTTTCCCAGGTTCAAGAGATTTATTGTAAAAAAAGGGAAGGAGAGATGAACCTGTAGGTTAAAAGAGACTTAAAGTAATATAAAGTTGGGGCACCTGGGTGGCACAGTTGGTTTAGTATCTGGCTCAGGTCCCAGGGTATGAAACTGAGCCTTACATGGGGCTCCGCTTGCGATTATCTCTTTCCCTCTCCCTGCCCCTCCCACTTGTGCTCTCTCTCTCTCTCTCTCAATCTCAATCTCTAATCAATAAGTAAATCTTTAAAAAAAGGTAATGTGAAATTTAAAAAAGTGGGCAGGTGCCTGGGTGCCTCAGTTGGTTGAGTGTCTGCCTTCAGCTCAGGTCATAATCCAGGATCCTGAGATGGAGACCTGTATCCAGCTGCCTGCTCAGTGGGGAGCTTGCTTCTCCCTCTCCCTCTGTCCCTGCCCCTGCTCATGCATGCACTGTCTCACTCTCACTCTCTCTCAAATAAATAAATAAGGTCTTTAAAAAATTCATAATAGGGGCACCTGGGTGGCTCAGAGGGTTAAGCCTTTGCCTTTGGCTCAGGTCTTGGTCTCAGGACCCTGGGATCAAGCCCCTCATCGGGCTCTCTGCTCAGCAGGGAGCCTGCTCCCCTTCCCTCTCTGCCTGCCTCTCTGCCTACTTGTGATCTCTCTCTGTGTGTCAAATAAATAAATAAAATCTTTTAAAAAATCATAATAAAAAGCAAGGGAGCTATGATAAAACTCAGGATAGCTGGTGCTTTTAGAGGGAGAAGAGCCATGAATAACATGGGAAAAATGCAGGAGCTACTGGGATGACTCCTAAAGTTCCATTTATTGACCTGGATCATGCTTTTCAGATTATTCAATGTTTTATAAGTTTATTAATCTCTACATGTGTTTGCTTTCTTGTGCTTTATATTACAATAAAATGGTCAAAAGTGTTTATGAAAGTAGCTGCTAAATACATAAGCAATTTAGTTCTTTTTAGCTAACATTGAGCTTAATACAGTGTCTGAATTAGTATGCCCTAAAATCAATGCTGTTTGGTAGAGGGACAGTGAGAGCAAATAATTGATCATGTGTTTTCTATTTTATATACTATTTCTATTTTATATATTCTCTTATGTTTCAAACTGTTCTTTAAATCAGAAGCACATATTGTATAATTAAAACCAAATATTCAAAAAGAAAGAAAAATGCTGTTTCACTGTTTAGAACATTGACAATTTATAATATGAAAATAAAAATGTGTTTGCAAATTTCAATTGAAGGGTTAAGGACACTGGGCCATGTAGTTACTGGGCTACTGTACTGGATACTTTATCTCTTTTGACTAGTACAACTAGACTGAAATGCCCAGATCAAATAACTTCCTCTTAATTTTATGTGGCTTGGGACAAATAGAGGAAAACAAAATATTCTGTTTAAAAATTATAGTTTTGGAGACCGGATAGACTCGACATTAAATTCTGAACTGCAACTTGTTTGTAAAATTTTAATTACAATACTTTATTCTTTTATAAAATATACTGGCTTCAGCAAAGAGATACATAAAGTGATGCTACATGCTTTGTTCTGTTTAATAGCTCAATTATCATTCTTCTTAATGTTGAGGATTCAGGAAAGAATTTGCTTGTAGAAGTAGAAAAATTCAGTTCCATGTCAAGACAATATGAACACGAGAAGCATTATACTTAAATTATTTCCAAAGCTATTTTAAATTCTCTTTTCACAATCTTTAAAGAGATTATCTTGACCAACTGTTATTCTTCAAAAAGGAAATATCTTAGATTATATTTTTTAGCTGTTAAAGAGTTGTCACATGTTAGTCAAAAATATGCAGATGCTGACCTCCATTTCTGTCTGCCATTCTTAAATGATGAATTCATATTTTAAAATAATTTTCTTCCCTGATTTTAACAGCAGCAAATGGAACAGGAACTTTGTCTTACTGGTGTTTTCCATTATTAAGTCGTACTATAGACTTTATTCCAAGAAAATTAATATAGATTTTAAAAAGAAAAAAGAGCAAGTATCACTGACTGCATCTCCAGTGCAAATGGAATGTCCTCATTATGAGCCATTTTTAGTAGAGAAGGAAAATACAATTCGAATATAGATTTCAAAAGTAGGAAAATAATTTGTACATTACAATTCAATTTTGGTACTAGAATGACCAAAATAGGCCAATAATTTACAAGAATCCTTCATAAGCTACTAAGCCTAGATTTTGTAACATTTGAATTCAGATTAAAAAATGAAATGTAGTCTTTCGCCATTCATTTAAAATCTAAGAGTTTTCTTTTTTCAAAAAAATAGCTGACAAGACAATATATACAGTATTCAAAGAGAACTTTGAAATTATGCAGCCCACTCTACTATTTTTCTGCTTCTCAAGCGAAGATTTAAATATATCCCCTTACAACGTGCAGTACATGCTGGAGCAAATAAAACCTCAATATGAACACAGTTTATCTTCCCATAATGTGACTTTGGGTGTTTACTGGCAATTGATTAAGTAATTAGTTTATACTATTTGTCACATGCCTTCTCCATGGAAGGTAGTGTGCTAAGTACTAAGGATATGCTCTTGCACAAGGGCCATTTCCCTTAAAAACCTGACATTCTAAAACGTTATACAAATAAATGAATTAATAAGCTAAATTCCAGGTTGTGATAAGTGTTCTAAAGTCAGTGAAAAGGATGTTCATATCAAGATTGAGCTTCTAGAAAGAATATACCTAATGCACTTCCATTTAAGCTACCTAAAGGAACTAGCCCTGTGAGGACCTATACAAAGAGGGCTCTAGGGAGAGGGAATGCCATGTGAAAGGTCTTAAGAACAGGAAGACTGGAGCTTAATGAGCAGGAAGTGAATGTTGTGATAAAGGAGAGGTAGTCGTAGATAAAACCCTGTGTGATCTTTTCTTTTGGAAATGTTTTGCATGGAGGGAGTGTGAAATGACAGTACACTCTCAGTGTACAGTGGCTCATTTCTAATGAGCAATAAATTATTGTTATACATATATTAAGATGTCATAACTTCTAAGTAATAATTTATAAATGATTCTAATAAATTTTTACTGTGAAGGTAGAGATTGGATAAGCACCAATCCCCCACTTATCCCCCACCACACACACACACTGGCCTTTGGACAATATGAATTTTAACCCCCTTCTAGAAATGATGAGTTGGCAATTCATTTAAAAAATGTATTGAGCATTTTTTTAAGCACTATTCTAGATGTTGGGAATAGAGCAGTGACCAAAATGAGAATAAAATCCTAATATCCTAATAAGTCTTCCCTCTCATCAATAAGTGAAATTTATTCTCTCTCTCTCTAACACACACACACACACACACACACACACTCACACATGAAATACACATACACAGATATTCTCAGAGAAAAAATACAAATACAGAGCAGGGAAGGGAAATAGGGAGGAGGGCAGGGGTCAAAGGAAGGACAGGAGTAGAGTGTTGAAGAAAGGTTTCACTGATGTCAATATATAAAAGCACGGATATGAAGAAGTTAAACTTAAAAATTGTAGGGATATCTAAGGATTTGAGGGAAGGGTATTCCAAACAGAGAACAAGTGCAAACACAATGAGATTAGATCATTCCAAAGTATGTAAGGAAAAGAAAGGTATGGTATGAGAGAAAGAGAGTAGGAGATGAAGTCAAACAGGTAACAAAGTTTAGAGATAAGGAGTATGAGAAAAAGGAATCAATGTATCTATAAAGTTCTCAGGCAGAAGAACCAACAAAAATGAAAGAAGAACATTATTGGTGAAGCAAGTTAAGTCAGGATTTGCTTTCATCCATATACAATTTTAAGTACCTGTTAAATATCCCACTGAAGATGTCAAATAACTAATCTGGAGCCTTGAGAATAGATCCAGGGTGTAGGTATGAATTTGGGGCTTATCACCCTATAGACAACATTTATAATCTGAGACGGGTTGAAATTACCTATTGAGTAAACAGGGATATCAAAGAATTCAACATCTGAGTCCTTGGGTATTCTAATATTTATGAACCAGAGTTGTGGAATTGAACTAGCAAGGGGACTGAGAAAGAAGACCAGTTTAACAGAGAAAACCAAGATAAAGATGTTGGGAGAGAACTGAAAGAATGATCACCTATATTAAATAGGTCAAAAAGATATGGACTTATATTCACCATTGAATTTAGCAATGTATAAGTCAGTCAAAGTAAAGAAAATAAGTTCTCAACATTCCACAGTAAGGTTAAAGAAAAATGTGCTCCAAGTCTAAGTTTTCATGCCCTGACTTCCCAGAATTGTCATGAGGGGGGAAAATCTATATATCTATATATCTATATATCTATATATCTATATATATCTGTTTTAGGTATATATCCCTAAGACAGATGTTTCTGTACAGGGATTACAGTTTGTTTTGCATTGCCCCAAAATGCTATATCCAGTTCACATGGTGGGCAGAAATGTTGATCTCCTCCCCATTTTCATCAGGCATGAACATTTTAGTGTGAATGGGCAACCTCTGCCTACCAGTACTTCCATGTCTAGACTTGCAGGCTTTTTCTGGAATGGGATGATATTTCTGCTCACACCTAGAACAGGGAGACGTGCCTGGGAATTAACAGCTCTGATTAATAGAGATGGAATAGTTCTGCATTATGAGTTTGAATCCATTTCCCTATCTCTCTGTTAGATTAATATTTAGAAGCCATTCTTATAGCTGGCTACTTTTGCACCCTTTGGTCCCTGAATTTCCTTCACTCTAGGACTTCCCTAGATCCCTACCAGAGTACCCTCTACCTGTCAAATCACTGCACTTGAATCTTTGTATTTTACACCTTTCAGATAAATTAATTGCACTTATATATTTTCTCAGGTGCCCAGATATATAGTAACAACAACGAAACATGGTGATCTGTCTGTTCTCCTTTTTGAAGATGATCTTAATTTTTGAAGACTCTTTAAAGAAGTTCTCAGTATTCCCATTCAGTTTAAACCCAAAGTGTGAGGAAAAATTTCCTCAGAGCATTTTCTCCTTTAAGCAATTACTTGAGAGCTGTGTCAGCATTTATAGCTGTTAACAAATTCCAGCAAATGTAGTGGCTTAAAACAAAGTGAATTTATTCTATCATAGTTCAGTTAGGTCAGAAGTCTGTGTCCACAACACTTAACCCGTTCCTCTTCTCCAGAAGACCAATATCGAGGTGTCTGGCAGACCTGTATTCCTTTCTGGAGGCTCAGGAAATGAATCTGCTTCCAGCTCATTCAGTTGGTTAGCCAAATTCAGCATTTTGTGACTTTAGGAATGAGTTCTCATTTCCTCACTGGTTGATAGTGGTAGGTTGTTCTCACATTCCAGAGGAAGTCTTCGTGCCCCAATCTGTGGCTCTTTCATCCTCCAAATTAGTAAGGGAGATTTGAGTCTTCTCACTCTGTGCATCTCACTAACTTCCTTTTCTCCTGAATCTATGTCACACATTCAGAGAGGTTTCTCTACTTTAAGGATTCAAGTAAGTAGATTGGTCCCACCTGGATAATCTAGAATAATTGTTCTATTTAAGGTGTGGAACCTTAGTTTAGGCAGCAAAATTGTTTCACAGAAGTACGTAGATTACTATGCAACTGAATAACTACAGGAGAGGAATGTTGGCAGGACATCTTTAGAATTCTGCCTACCGTAGGAGGCATTCAGTTTATTTGCCATAACTAACCTTGAGCATTTAGAGCTACCAGGAAGTAAAACAAACTTCTAGGCAGTAGTACCAACTGCTAGGTCTCTTAACTATACCCAGAGGGTGGCAGCCAATTGTAGATCTCTATCCTCATACAATTTTCCATGGAAGGATGGAAGATTTTTCATTACCATTCATAATTCTACATCATGATTGCTATAATCATCACTAACTTATACTGATGCTACAATTTTTAATCATTAATTTTGAGTATGTGAGCTAGATTCAGTAAGAGAAAATAAACCAAGCAACCAACCAACCAAGCAAACAAAAACAATAGAGTATGCTCCTGAGGAAAATGGCAAAAATTACTAAAAATTGCAGGTCATGATATCTCCTACAAGCTCCAACTATAGACTATAGTAAGATCAGGTACAGAACTTTATGTATCAGAAGGAATTATTTCTGGAAGTCAAGGACACTTTTAGTCATTTGCTATTGTTGGATGCAGGGGTGAAACTTTTGGGCCCTCTTATAAGGTATCCATATTCTCAGACTTATTCTGAAAAGAGCTAGTTTACAACTCAATCTCTCTAAATTTTGAGTGCTCAATCTCTTTAAAAGTATTAGTGGTATTTAATGTCACTGTATTACTTCACAGCAAAAAAAAAGTTTTTGTTTTTCTATTTTGATTGTGGTAAATAAAATATACATACATAAAATTTACCATTTTAACAATTTTTAAGTACATAGTTCAGTGGCATTAAGTGCATTTGCATTGTTGTACAGCTATCACCACCATCCATCTCCAGATTTTTCACCTTCTGAACTGAAACTCCATATCCATTAGACAATAATTCATGATTCTATCCTTCCTTCAGTCCCTGATGATCACCATGAAATGGTGATTTCATATGGTTTCTCTCTGTATTTCACAACTCTTGGTACTTCATATAATGGCTAAAATACAGTATTTGTCCTTTTGTGACTGGCTTACTTCACCAAGCAGACTTCACCTTGTCTTCAAGGTTCATTCATGCAGCATGTGCAGAATTTTCATCCTGTTTAAGACTCAGTAATATATCATTGTATGTATAGATCACATTTTGTTTATTCATCTGTTTGTGGATGCTTGAGTTGCTTCCCACCTTCTGCTCTTGTGAATAATGCTGTTGTGAACATGGATGTACAGAGAATTTCTTTGAATACCTACTCTAAATTCTTTCGGGTATAGAGCCTTAAGTGGATTCACTAGGTCAAATAGCAGTTCTATGTTTAAATTTTTAAGTAACCAGGTAGGGTTGAGAAAGACCGATAAGATAAAACCAACTGCACATATACTTCCATCCTTACCATGTTCTTTTTTGTGTCATGATATTTGTTTTTCATTTTTCTTTTGCCTGGATTCCTCAAATCAGAAACCTGGGCACATTTAGCTAGAATCTGATTTAGCACTAGGATGCTTACATACTTTTAGCTAGTTTCAACTCCCTTACCTAATTCAGCCTTTTGGTTTGAAAATACTGTTAGTTTGTAACCAGAAGATAAAGGGCAAAAGTCTCATGCTAGAACATGGATGGTTTCAATGATTCAGATTAGGAGCCTGTATTAATATTTTTACAAAGTTTATGGCAGTAAGCATTATAACATATTTTTGTTGAATAAAAATCTAAAGTATTTATATTGCTATGCACTTGGTGTCTCTAGATTTTTTTATGCCATTATATACCTACACCATTTGTATCTAATTTCTACCAGTTTAGAATTACATAAACATACTCACATTGGTATTTCAAGTCAGAAAAAAATGAATATGTTCCTTTTGAAATCACTCAGTTTAATTTTTTAATCAAAGCATTGGGTATGTACCATAACTCTAAAATAAATCTTTAGGACATGTAGCTATTATCACATTATAACTCAAGATGTGTGCCTTGAGAATATTTTTCATGATTCATTTATAATTAATGCCTTCGAACATTTCCCATATAATGATGATTTAACATTCTTAGATATTGAAACCAGTCAATATAATTTTACCTCATAATACTCAACTAGTTCTATGAAAATGCAAATTAAAGATCAGAGTATTAGGCAAATCAAATTTGCATGCATATGGTGTGTATACATAAAATGATTCAGAATATTGGATATCATTACCCACTCATTATACTCATAGACCATAATAAGGAACAAGAGGAATTTGCCACATAAAAGACATTAACAAAATGGAAAATTTTACAGGCATACCATTCATATTCTGAGCCCTAACATGGATCTGAATGCCAAAATCGATATAGCTAAGAAAATAAAGGTAAAAGCAGCATTTCTTTCAGCATTCCAAAGAATATCTCTGTAGGGAATAAAGTTAATGAGGTTGGATTTTATCTAGATCTCTTCAAAAGGACTTGAAAATACACATCTTTTTTTTTCTATTGGAACATTGGGATAACTCACTAAAGTGGACGTAAACATACAGTATAGTACTAGGAATGACCTTTCTTCCTTAATAAATGCTAAATATATGTAGTTAATATCTACATACTAGAATAACAAGCCTAAGGTTTTAATATTTGTCAGACAGACTCTCTGGTAGATTTGAAAAATCTGACTTCAAACTTTCATGCTAAATAGCAAAATTCAAAGCATATATTCAGAAGGCCAGACATTCTACTCATATTATTACCTAAATCAGTATTGGGTCTTAAAAATAGAAATTAATAACTTATTTATACTTTTGCATGTCCAAATGGACACTGTAACTGGGGCCAGAATCAGTATTCATTCAGAGTTGGAAATATCAACATTAAAGCTATGTGTATGTGCAAAGTGAAACATCTGATCAGACATCCTGGTAATATTTGTGTTTATTTTACTCCAGCTCAACTTGTGACTATCTGCAAACAAGTAGATTTCCTAACACCTTAATTTTGATCCATCTTTGAAACTAGGGTACATTTCTTTTAAAAAAACTTAATTATACACACACACACGCACTATGGTATATGTATAGTATGAATCAAATGCTTTCTTAAAAAAATTACTACAGTAAAGATAAATAATTAACTAGTTTACTTTGTATGTCATGATCTATCAAATTCTTGAAATTAAATGTAGCTGAGGTTTTCTGCCTCTACGATTTTCAGTTTAACATATACATGTATAGGTAGTTGTATATGTGAATATAGCACAGTTGTGATGTTGAACTTTTAATGTATTTGTAGAAGTGGAAGCATAGGTAGGAGATGGAAAAGCATAGCAGTGAGAGAAATGGCTACTGGATAAGAATATGAAAATGATGCTCTATTAAATTTCTGAGCAAATACATAATTTTACCTACAGATTAAGCAACTAGAATAATTGTATTTATGTGAAATCCTTCTGGAGATAGTCTCTTGATTACTAAGGAATTAATTGAATTTATACTATTGGCATATGGCAATAAAATTAAAAATTTTCAAGCTTCCAGGAATCTCTGCTTACTCCACTGAGATAAATTTGCAGCCGATTTAAGAGGTAACAAAATAATTTGATGAAATTATTAAAACTGTGATCAAGTTAAACATAATTTGACTTCTTACTCTTTCCAAAGCACTTTTGTTAACTTTTCAATGCAAGATATCAGAAATAAAACTTATATATTGATAGTCTTCCTATTTGCTTTTTTCTCATTTTCATTCACCCAAATATTTACTTTTCTTATCCAGTTTCCAACATAAAACATGTATTTTTGACTCTGTCCATGTGCTATCTAGTGTTTTAGTTGTGGAAATTAAAATAAAATTTTGAAAATCCATGCATTCTAATCAGGTTAGATAGCCACTGAATATAATAGACAAGGGCTTAAAAAAGAACAAACACAAAAACCCCACAAAAACAAAACAAAACAAAAAACTAAAGAGCAGGGGGTAGGTAAGGAGTACCACTTTGCAATGTTAACTAGTGCAGTCAGGATAGACTACCAAAAAGACGGTGTCAAATGAACATAGACTTGAAAGAGGTGATGGAGCAAGATATACACACACCTGAAGGAAGATATTTCTAAGCAGAGCAAGAAACCAGTGCAAAAATCCTTGAGACTGGAACATAAATGTATATTAGGGATACTCAAGGAGGCCTTGTCTTACAAGTGTACTGTGAAAGGAAAGAAGAGTAGAAGATGGCTTTAGTAAGGAAACTGGGAGCCAGTTAATGCTCTCACAGGTCAATGTAAATACATTGGCTCTTACAGACCTTGCCAGGGTTTTTGCACGAAAGAACACTACGATCTACTTATATGTTAAAATAATTACTTTGTTAGATTGGCTGAGAGTAGAGTATATAGATCCAAAGGTGGAAGCACAGGGATTAATTAAAAAGCCTTTGGAACAGCGCTCAGGACTCCTACCAGAAAGTCCATTTGTGGCATGTGCGTACCTCCTTTCCTTTTTGGATTCCAGTGCTTGGTTGATGCTGTGGTATAGCTTATCCTCAATACACAGCTACCTCCGGGGTGGGCCCTGATGAAGTTGAGCGAAGAGGCCATTCAGAGGCTACAACAGCACCAGAGTGCTTGGTTTGCTATTTACTGGGGATTTATTCCTCTAATGTTTTATCTGGCCTACTTTGGGGATGAAAGATTTGGGTTACCTGGATTTAGAAGCCATCAAGGAACAGGAACAATGTGGAAGGTGCATGCCCTAGCTGGTATGAGAGATGGGATTAATTAAGATATTCACCAGTTCACAGGGCTCTTCCTTCATAGATGCATTCAAGTCAGACTAAAGTTAAAAAAAAATGTTTTTGCAAAAATCCAGAAGAGACCTTGTGTTGGATTGGAGCAAGGTGTTAGCAGTATTGTTTAAAAGAAAAACTTGGATTCTGTAGATATTTTGAAGATCAGTGGAATTTTCAGATGGATTTTATGTCAAATTTTAAAAAGATGGCAAGGATGACAATACCTTTTGGTCTAAGCAATTAGACAATTGGAGTTGCATTAATTGTAGGTAGACCACAGTGAGAGCAAACACTGGGATTTTGGTTTTAGTCATGTTAAATTGGGTAGTAGTACAATATTTTGATACTACTTAAATGTAAACTAACTTTATTAAGGAGGTAGTTCAACATATGACTCTCAAGTTGAAAGGACAGGCCCTGGTTATAAATCGGAATTATTTGGAGTGTTATCATATGAATAGTATGTAAAAACCACAAACCATGGGATTGTGAGAGCTGCTAGAAGAGAGAAAAAAGTCAAGGACTGAGCTCTGAGCCCTCTTATATTATGGATGTGATCACACTAAAATTAACCAACACAGGAGATCAAGAGTCAGCAGCAATAGGAGGAAAAAAAAAAAAAAAAAACACCAACAACGAAAAACAGAAGGGTGAAATGTACTGAAAAACAAGTGAAGAAACAGTGTGGGAGGATGAAGGCGTCGATTATGCCATAAACTACTGAAAGATTAGAAATGAGAATTGATCATTGGATTTTGCAATGAGTATAGTATCAGTGACTCTTACAAGGGCAGTTTTGGAAGAGTGGTGAGATCAAAAGCCTGCTGAGAGTATTTGTTAAAGAGCAAAGAGAGAGGAGATATTGGATTCAGGGAATATAGAAAACCTGATGGTCAGAGTATGTAAAAGGGAAGGAGATGTGGGTATTATGAATTTTTAAAAAATTTCTTTTGTTTTTGTTTTAGTAATTGACAGAAATGATCCAGTAGAAAGAGAAAAATAGACGGGTTGGGAGAAAGATTGCTTGAGCTGTTTTTAGCAGATGATAAGATATAGGATCTATTGCACAATTGAAAATGTTGGCCTAATAGGGGATGGAAAATTACCTAATAGTGATGATAGAGAAAACAATGTGTCTAGGTACTGGCAATGTCTAGGCTTAATGGAGGGATTTAATACTCTTTTTAAAGATTGCTTTAATTTTCTAGTTGGATTAAGAATCAAGGTCATCATTTAAGAATCAGAATGGGCTGGGAGGTTTTGTCCATTAGAGGAAAGAAGAGAAAATTGTACGTAATAGTCTAGAACAGGAGTTGGCAAACTGCAGGCCATGGGCCAGATTCAGACTGTTGCCTGTTTTGGTAAATGAAATTGTATTGGCATACAGTCATGCCCATGGCTTCGGTGAGCAGTTATGCCAATGACCTTGTGGTTCAGAAAGAATAAAATCTTCAGTATCTGGTTTCCATGGAAAAAGTTTACTGACCTCTGGTCTAGAAAGTTAGAGAATAGGTCAAGATAATCAGCATCAAGGCCCTTCTAGAATTCAATGTGAGAATGGTCCACATGGCTACAGATTTTTTTTTTCAGGACTTACTTACATTTACAGGTGCACATGCAGAGTAGAAGAACTGGATTTAACCAGGAGAGTGTTTATGCCAAAGTAACGCAATGAAGGAAGAGAAGGCCAAGGAAGGATCAAGTGGTAAACCATGTTACATGATCACATAGTTACATGGATGTTACATGGGCATGTTCACTTGGTAATAATTCATCAAATTGCAAATATATGGCATGTATATTCCAGTATGCATATTATAATTCCGTAAAAAGCTGAAAACAGTTAAACATGGAACTTAAGTTGGGAAAAGAGGGCCAGAAGGAAATCAGGGAGATGAAGACTGTATGATCAATAGATCTAGGTCACAATGGGTTGAAAAATTGTTAGAGGTTGTGTAATAAAAGAAATGCATTGGAAAGGTAGGAGGTTGTAGATACTGTGTGTGTTATTTTGTTAGGGCTGCCTTAAAAATACCACAGACTGGGTGGCTTAAACAGTAACAATTTATTTCATAGTTCTGGAGGCTTAGCAGTCCAAGATCAAGTGTTTGACAGTGTTGGTTTTATTATGAGGCTCTTTCCTAGGACTGTAAATGGCCATCTTCTTCCTCTGTTTTTACATGGTCTTTTCTCTGAGAACACAAATGTCAGTCTTAATATCTTCTTTTTTAAAAATTTTTTTTTTATTTATTTGACAGACAGAGATCACAAGTAGGCAGAGAGGCAGGCAGAGAGAGAGAAGGGAGGAAGCAGGCTCCCCGCTGAGCAGAGAGCCTGATGCGGGGCTCGATCCCAGGACCCTAGGATCATGACCCGAGCCGAAGGCAGAGGCTTTAACCCACTTAGCCACCCAGGTGCCCCACAGTCTTAATATCTTCTTATAATGAAACCATCATATTGGTTTTAAGGACCACCTATATGGCCTCATTTTACCTTAATTCCCCCTTTAAAGGCTCTTTCTCCAAATATAGCACATTGTGAGGTGCTGTGGGTTAGGAGTTCAACATATGAATTTGGTGTGGGAGTGGCATAATTCATCCCATAACAGTGTGGGATGCTTGAAATTAATATTGGAGGAAAATTACTGTGTAATTTTCTAGGACATGACTATGGCAGAGAATAACTGAGGTAGTATGCGGGGCAAGATAACTGGAAGAAAAGTGTTGAAGTAATGATTAACATTGTGTATAATTAAATTACCTAAAATTGGGGCGCCTGGGTGGCTCAGTGGGTTAAAGCCTCTGCCCTCGGCTCAGGTCATGGTCCCAGGGTTCTGGGATCGAGCCCCGCATTGGGCTCTCTGCTTGGCAGGGAGCCTGCTTTCCCCTCTCTCTCTCTGCCTGTCTCTCTGCCTACTTGTGAGCTCTGTCTGTCAAATAAATAAATAAAATCTTTTTAAAAAATTACCTAAATTAATACAGGAACAGTTTTGGAGGAATTGACAGTAAGCAGAAAGCTAAAATATAAGTGGGGATGAGATAAGAGCGTAGAAGAAAGTCCCACGGAGGTGTAAGTAGTATGGACATGAAAATCCATATTGTTTGCTTTAGAAAGTAAAGAAGGGAGAATGATCTGACAGCAACAGTAGAAGGCAAAGAGGACACTTAGCACCAACTCCAGAACCATTAATATATGGATTGTGGTAGAAAAATGGTCTACCTGTTAAGAAGGCTACAAGTGGTAAGATTCAGAGAAGTTATATACTGAAAGGTGATGGAAATAATCATAGAAGTTATTGAGAATTTAATTCGTTGAGATGTAGAAATACTGTGGTAACACTGTAAATACTTAGAAGTATGTATACATATATGTATATATACATACATGTACCCAAATATGCAGAAACATGTAGACACATATGGGTATGTACACACACACACACACACACACACACACACACACACAATGAGTTTGTACCTGTGAGCCCAAGTGAACACTTTCTCAAAGTATCTTATACTTTCCCATTGAAATTAAATAGTATAGTTAAAGAGCTTCAAGAGGAACATTAACTATTGGGTGGTTTTACAACTCCAGAAGATACTGAGGTGAGTTGGCACAGAAGGATACTTTGCAGAGAAGTCTATTACAGCTTTTTGTTTCTTTCTACTTTTTTGCCTTGTATTTCTGTTATTTCCCATGCATGCCACCTCAATGCTAAGCTACTGTCAACTGTAGCCTATCTCCCCATTTTTTAAATGTAAGGAAAAACTAAAATTTAGGAAGTTAAAAATAGAGAGATGACCCCTTCTTGGAATTGGGACAAATTCAAGAACAACTCAGAACCAGCCCAGACCTTGTTATGGTAAGTGAAGCGCAAAAGGATTGTTGAAGCTTTATTTATTTGTTATTTGTTTATTTTTTTTTAAAGATTTTATTTATTTCAGAGAGAGAGCACAAGCAGGGAGAAGGGTCAAAGGGGGAGGGAGAAGCAGACTCCCAGCTGAGCAGGGAGCCTGACATGGGGCTTGATCCCAGGATCCTGAGCTCATGAGCTGAGCCTCAGCCACTTGACTGAGCCACCCAGGTGCCCTGAAAAAGCACTTTTTATTTTGTCAAACATTTTAATTTTGCTTTCCTTCTTTTCATTATGAGGAATTATGAAGTTTTTAATCTTTGTTGGTTGAGTTTGCAGTTTGTCCCCTAGGTACTTTGAAACCAAAACCAATAAAATCATAAATAAATATCTGTGTTCTAAAAATAGCATGAGTGAAGTGAATTATCTCTTTAAAAATCAAAACAGTTATTTATTATAGAATTTATATAAAGCATGAGAAGAAAAACAAAAGTAAATATTTCAAATAATGAAAAATTGTAACTCATTTCAGTTAAATTGTTCTTAGGAGGCAATAGGGATATTTTATAGCACCTCTTTACAGAGGTTTTTAAGGCTATAAATTGTTGCTTAATACACCAAAATATAGTTATTTGAGACGACCAAGAGTATTTTTCTCTTCTTTCTTAAATATTCTATTATAAAAAATGTTTATGATAAGGATATGTATATTTTACACCTAAAATCAATACATGTTGTTTTAAGAGTATAATCCTTAAAATTTTAGATTTTATTTGAAACCATAATTATGTGATGTGTTATAAGGAGAAATCTTGTTGAAACTGCTAAATATAAGTTCTCAGCAAAATTTTAACTTCTTTGACAATTTGTATCTTTCAACTGAGTAACTAGCACTCTAAAATTATTTTTTTCCCCTTTTTTGTTTTCTTTATGTGAACCACATGAACTGGCTTACTCAATTTTCTTCTGTTTTTTGTTTTTTTTTTTTTTATGTCTCAACACAGAAGCAGGCAGTCTTGTGAAAGTACAGATGTTCTCAAATAATCATGTTCCAGAAATGTGGAGAATGGAGAATCTCAGTGGATTTCAAATATTTTCTAAAATCGGATCAGAAACTTTTATAGCATACTTTAGTCTTCCGAAGTAGGAGCTTAAGGCATTGATAATAAACCACTTGTCCCCTCTCCTGTTAAAATGGCAACATTCCTGTTGTGCTAAAATACCTTTTCAGCTTGCTTTGCTAAGCTGAAAAATTGTTTTGTTTAAAAGAATATACTGGTCACCTCTTATCTACAGGAGGTACGTTCCAAAACCCCCAGTACATGCCTCAAACTTAAATAGTATTGAACCCTATATATACAATGCCTTTTTATATACACATACCTGTGATAAAGTTTAATCTATAAATGAAGTACAGTAAGCAATTAATGACAAAAATAATAAAGTAGAATAATTATAACAATATATTGTAATATTGTGCATATGGTCCCTGTCTCCCTCAGAATATCTTGTTGTACTGTACTCCCCCTTCTTGGGATGAGCCATGATAAAATGGTTATGGGATGAAATAGAATGAAGTGAATGACTCAGGCATTGTGTTGTAGAGTTAGGCTACTCTTGACTTTCTGACCGTCAGAAGGAGGATCATCTCTCCATAAGGTCAGTTTCTGAACTGCAGTTGACTATGGGTAAGTGAAACAAACTATGGCAAGTGAAACCGCAGAAAGGCAGGACTAGTGAGCTTAGAATCAGGATATAAAGCTCAACTTTTGAGTCTCGCTTGGAATTTGTATTTGAAAAGAAAAATGTGAACAATAAAGATTTTTAGGATAAATCCTATCAAATATACTTTATTTTCATTTCCATTTCTTGCACAGGATCTGTCTGGTTCAAGTCTACTCTCTTTTAATTCCTAAATTTTGTTTCCTCTTCTTCTATTCATTTTTAGTTGTGGATGGATTTTAGCACAAGTCATGTTACATGTAATTTCTTCTAGTTTTGCCTAAATATGTGTTTAAATATGAAACTCTATATATGTCTGCATGTATAACTATTTCAAATCCTTTTTCCTACCCTTCAGTCATCAGAAAGACAAATTACTAATCCATAATTTTTTTTCTAGGTTAACCATTTTCTGTTACTTATGGTGTTATAAAAATCTGCTTATCCTTTTTATTTCCTTAGGAGTTTTGACATGTGAACATTCTGAAATATTATCTGTATGGACCTATAGAGCATTGTTGGAGGAGGTCATTTTGAGGACCTGACTACTGGTTGATACACAATTTGGAACTTGGCAACAGGAGGCTTTTCACACTGTCCCTGTCCTTGGAATGTATGCTCTGCCAACCGTTCCCACAGTGGGAGCCATTTTCAAGGACACAGCCCTGACAAACCATGTGTCGTTGAGATCATCTGGACCGAATATGCTGCTGAATCCAGTTAAGGCCTCTCTATAAACTCTTAAGATTCTGATGGACAGGTTTCGAGATCTACTCATCTTGTGGCTACATGAGATAAGCTTTGTAAGTAAATTCTCTTGCTTATTAAACCTGCTGCCTGCCAGTCTGTAATGGTCTGTCTCTTTCTTCTGCCTGTGTTTGTCCTTTGTCGTACTGGGCCAGTTTAGGAACCAACGAGGATAACTGCCAAATGCTTATGCATCAGGGGTTTTGCCATTAGGAGAGGTTTTCCTTTGCTGATCAAAATAGATTTGTAGGATAAAGCCCGTGTTAACAGGAGCACAGAGTGCCTAAATCTTTTGCCCTGACTCTCTCACCAGGGTTTCTACTCAGTGTACATGATAATAAGTTGTCTATTTTATGCTGCTGTAAGTGTGTATGTTTTGTCTTTCCCACTGATGTATGTAATAGAAGACAGAGGCTATGTGTTAATTCTTGTACCTCTAGGGTGTCCTCAATGTATTCAAGGTATTCAGTACATAGGGCTGACTCTTATTTATATTTTAAAATTTATCTGTAAAAATCTATTATTAGTTATTGAATTCTGTTGGCAAAAGTCATATTAATACCTCTTAGGAAATTACAAAACCTGAAGCTGTCTGATAAGTACAACTATGACCATTAAGGAGAACATGCTACTGAAAAGTCATGCCGCTGCTAGCTGATCTAGTATTAATACTTCTAGTGAATATATTCTATACTGACTGAAAATAATTCTAAATAAGACACTGGTACTACCAATAAAAGAAAAATCATCCTTTTATGAGGCAAACCTGACTGCCAGAGCGCATATGGACTATGTGAATATTAATAATATTAATATAGTAATGATTTTAAACCACATATGTTAACATCACTGAAGTTTTGTACTTGTAACATTTCATAGTTCTAAATCAATATTTTAATGTTTAAATATGTAAAAATTAGATTTCTGTCTGCAGTATCTGGAGACCTATAGGGATTTATCTACAACTATATTCTTTAGTATTTCTGGAACTTAAATAACATGCACAAATGAAAAACCAATCTTACAATATATGTATGGTTTTTGCTATATATATATGATATATGCAATATGTATTAATTTGTCTGTAAATCATTTATATTGATAAATTATAGTACAAATATTGAAAAGGTTAATGAAAAACCAATCTTACAATATATGTATGGTTTTTACTATATATATATGATATATGCAATATGTATTAATTTGTCTGTAAATCATTTATATTGATAAATTATAGTACAAATATTGAAAAGTTTTTCCTAAAAATAATTACTTGTCTTGGGACTTGTATAAAATATTTCATCAGTAATTCTCTTTATGTTTAGTTCTTTTAGTGAACTCTGCAACTTGAGTCAATTGTATGAAAAGCAGCAACTTCTTGGATATAGAAGATCCTGTATCTCCAGGTAACATAGTCACACCTGAAATTAACTATAGTCATGTCCACTTATCCCATACCATCTAAATACCTCATTCAAGAGTCAGAAAGAATATAACAATAATTGTATGAAGAGAAAGTCAGCCATCTAAGAAACAATGTCCTACATCCAACCCCCCACCATGTGAAAAGGTTATTTCCAAGTATAAACAAATATAATTATAGTTGGTTATAATGGGCTTTTTGTTCTGTTTTGGTTTTTATTGGGAGGGGCTTGGCTACAGTGGGTTTAAACTGAGAGTAGAGGCTTGGTTTCAGTGTGAAGCATGTCCCCCAAAACATTGATTTTTTAGCGGGGGAAGGAAGGGAAAGTTCAGTTTGGAATGGAAGATAAGAAAACTGACTAGACTATATGAGGTGTGTATGGAAACACCTCGTCAAAAAGCCCAAAAGGGAGATTTTGCTGAGGCTGATATGGGAGAGGTGCAAGAGGTCTGGCTTGACCTCAGTGTTTCATGAATTATCTGATAATTTAAAAGTGAGGCATTATGCATAGGCTGGTTTTAGGAAAACAGTTTGTTCAGAATTATGGAGTTCAAGGAATGCTGTTGAGGGGAAGTGACTTTTAAAAGCTAGCAAGGGGGGGCGCCTGGGTGGCTCAGTGGGTTAAAGCCTCTGCCTTCGGCTCAGATCATGGTCCCAGGGTCCTGGGATGGAGACCCACGTCCAGCTCTCTTCTCAGCAAGGAGCCTGCTTCCTCCTCTCTCTCTGCCTGCCTCTCTGCCTACTTGTGATCTCTCTCTCTCTGTCAAATGAATAAATAAAATCTTAAAAAAAAAAAAAAAAAGCTAGCATGGTATCAGGGCTCCAAGAAGGCCACTAGAATTCAGAGCAGAATATTCAAAGTGAAAAACAGAAACTAATTAAAAACAAAATAAAATGGAGTAATAAAGCAAGACAGCATCAGCTATTTCTTGGGTCCTGGGTTCCCTTACCTCTGTAATAGGGGGTCTTAAGTTTGGGTGGTTTGAAAACCCTGGAGCTTCTCTTGGCTTCCAGCTTGGTAAACCCAATGCAATGATACATGTCTGAGAAAAACCCAGAAATCATGCAAATCATCAAAGATTTGAGGATGCAGCAGTGGTGATCTAATCACAGGACCCTGGGATCATGACCTGAGCTGAAGGCAGAGGCTTAACCCACTGAGACACCCAGGCACCCCTCTCAGTTTTTTTTTTTTTTAATTTAAATTTAAAAAAAAAATTAAATTTAAAATTTTGAATATTTTATTTATTTATTTGAGAGAGAGAGAGTAAAAACACAAGTGGGAGGAAGGGCAGACAGAAAGGAACAAGCAGACTCCACGCTGAGAAAGGAGCTGGACAGGGGGCTTCATCCCAGGACTCTAGGATTGTAACCTAAGCCAAAGGTGTATTCTTAACTGCCTGAGCCACCCAGGCTCCCCTAATATTAATTTTTGAAAGATTATTACTATTTATTTGACACAGAGAGAGAGAGCACAAGCAGGGGAAGCAGCAGGCATAAGGAGAGGGAGAAACAGGCCCCTCATGGAGTCGAAGGCAGCCGATAAACCCATTGAGCCACCCAGGCACCCCATTTTTTTTTCTTTTAATTTGGAAGACAAACACGTTCTGGAGAATGACAACACAGTTTTATTAATTCAGCAACATAAATTTGGCATGTATGTGCATGTGCAAGTCAGAGATATGTAAAGAAAAACAGCAAAGAAGGACAAGAATCTATAATATAAAAAAAGATGTTTGTGTATAAGAAGGTAATAAGTGCAATGAAAAAATGAGAAGTAGGTGAGATAATAAGCGTTAGAGGTGTCAACTGTGGGGAGGTGAGGGAAAGATTGGTCTGAATATTTTTTTAAAGAGTAGATATATTATGGAGTTATGTTTAAAAATATTTTTCATAATATAAGAACATTTGGAATATATAGAAAAAGGAGAAATAAAAATAAGATTATCATTATTTAGATATCCAAAGACAAACTTCTGTTTTCTTCTTTTTCCTCTTATTTTTGGTTTGTCTTGTATTAGAAGATATGATGTATAGTCATTTTTTACAAACCCTCTGAAAATATATCTTGCTGGACTTTCAGCAGTACAGATAAAATTTTTTTACCATGACATATTTCTTTTCTTATGAAACAAAACAAGTTATCATAATGTAATAACCAAACATTTCATTTAAAGTCTCCAGCTGTTTCCCCAATGGTCTTCCTCTGCAGAAGGGACCATTGTCAGTGTCAGAATTCTTCAGTGCATATTCAAGCATATATCTGTATAGCTATTTAAAAAAAAATAAGATGGCATCAGATTATATCTATTATCATGACACTTTCCTCATCACTCAATTTTGGGGAATTTTGAATATCCACAAGATAGATCGGGTAGTATACAGAAGCCTATTAGAAACATTATTTCATTGTCATCCATTCTTTCACCTGTCCTCTAACCATATAATTTTATAGTGTATGCCAGAAATTATGCTATTTTATTTATGGACATTTGTATCACAAATGTTGTAACCTTCTACACAATTTAAAATTTCGATATTGGAATAAGGTATAAATACATATTAACTGGTTGATATTCTCTGTTAAGTCATTTAAAAATCTAATGGCTCACTGTAGCTTTTATTGTGTTTTTGTACTTTATTAAAAAAAGGAGGTCTCCATTTGATATGTAGGTCTTGCATAAGTTTTATTGGTTGAATCAGCACTATGTAGTTTAATATATGATTCTATGTCTATTTTCATCAGACTGCTATTCAATTTTAAAAAGACTTGTTGGGGGCACCTGGGTGGCTCAGTGGGTTAAAGCCTCTGCCTTTGGCTCGGGTCATGATCCCGGGGTCCTGGGATCGAGCCCCACATTGGGGTCTCTGCTTGATGGGGAGCCTGGTTCCCCCTCTGCCTCTCTGCCTATTTGTGATCTCTGTCAAGTAAATAAATAAAATATTTAAAAAAATAAAAAAATAAAAAGATTTGTTGGGCTGGTTCAATTTGGGGGTGAGGAGGACTTCATAGGAGGTTTTGTGCTGTTCTCTCAGGAGCCATGATGTTTTGCTGTCCCTCATTTTGTGGTTCTAACAGTTGTTGACATTAAATGTCTAGGTGTATTATTTTATTAGGCACTACATATTTGTATTCTAATTCAATCATTTCTTTATTAGCCGAAGTATTTATATACTGAGAAGTTTGTCCCATCTTCTATGTGGCTATGTAGTTATACAGTTTTTAAAAGGAGAGATTAAGAAATACTTGATTCTTTTATTTCTTAGTTTAAAAATAGCTATTTTCCCTGAATCTGCCAACTGATTGTTTTGTTTTTAGAATTATGATGAACTATAAATATTAAATTTACTTAATGTGTTTCAACCTACTACGTATTATTCTTATTGATGCTCAAATATTACTGTCTTTAGTGAGTGGGAGCCCCTTGATTGATTTTTTAGTCTTTTGATGTGACTGTAGTAGTTATTTGTTTGTCTGTTTTGCTTGCTTGCCATCTGATATGAAAATATTTCCCCAAATTTATCTGGTACATATAATGCCCAGATCTGCAATCAGCCATTTCTGCAAGGAACTCTGATTCTATTTACTGGAGTCTGGGGGTTGTCATTGCTTCTTTGTTGATAATTTTTTTAATCTTCTCAATGAACAGAGGTAGACTTTTTTTTAGAAATGATTTTTTAAAGATAAAATATAGGGGTGCCTGGATGGCTCAGTCAGTTAAGTATCTGACTTGTGGTTTTGGGTCAGGTCATGGATCTTAGGATGATGAGATCCAGTGGTGTATCAGGCTCCGTGTTGGGTATGGAGTCTGCTTAATATTCTCTCTCTCAAATTAAGGAGTAGATCCCATTTACAGTTGCACCCAAAGCCATAAGATACCTAGGATAAACCTAACCAAAGAGGCAAAGAATCTGTACTTAGAAAACTATAAAGTACTCATTAAAGAAATTGAGGAAGACACAAAGAAATGGAAAAATATTCCAAGCTCATGGATTGGAAAAACAAATATTGTGAAAATATCTGTGCTACCTAATGCAATCTATGCATTTAATTCAATCCCTATTAAAATACCATCAGTTTTTGTCAAAGAAATGGAATAATCCTAAAATGTATATGGAACCAGAAAAGATGCCGAATAGCCAGAGGAATGGTGAAAAAGAAAATCAAAGTTGGCAGCATCACAATTCCAGACTTCAAGCTCTATTCCAAAGCTGTAATCATCAAGAGAGTATGGTACTGGCACAAAAACAGACACATAGATCAATGGAACAGAATAGAGAGCCCAGAAATGGACCCCCAACTCTAGGGTCAACTAATCTTCAACAGAGCAGGAAAGAATGTCCAATGGAAAAAATAGTCTCTTCAACACATGATGTTGGGAAAATTGGACAGCCACATGCAGAAGAATGAAACGGGACCATTTCCTTATACCACACCAAAAACAGACTCAAAATGGATGAAAGACCTCAATGTGAGACAGGAATCCATCAAAATCCTTGAGGAGAACACAGGTAGCAACCTCTTTGACCTCGGCCGCATCAGCTTCTTCCTAGGAACATCACCAAAGGCAAGAGAAGCAAGGGCAAAAATGAACTATTGGGACTTCATCAAGTTAAAATGCTTTTGCACAGCAAAAGAATCAGTCAACAAAACAAAAGACAACTGTCAGAATTGGAGAAGATATTTGAAAATGACATATCAGATAAAGGGCTAGTATCCAAAATCTCTAAAGAATTAACAAACACGGGGCGCCTGGGTGGCTCAGTGGATTAAGCCGCTGCCTTCGGCTCAGGTCATGATCTCAGGGTCCTGGGACCGAGCCCCGCATCGGCCTCTCTGCTCAGCGGGGAGCCTGCTTCCCCCTCTCTCTCTGCCTATTTGTGATCTCTCTCTCTGTCAAATAAATAAATAAAATCTTAAAAAAAAAAGAATTAACAAACTCAACACCTAAAGAACAAATAATCCAATCAAGAAATAGGCAGAGGACATGAACAGACATTTCTGCAAAGAAGACATCCAGATGGCCAACAGACACATGAAAAAGTGCTTAACATCACCTAGCATCAGGGAAATACAAATCAAAACCACGGTGAGATACCACCTCACACCAGTCAGAATGGCTTAAATTAACCAGTCAGGAAATGACAGATGTGGCGAGGATGCAGAGAAAGGGGAACCCCCTACACTGTTGGTGGGAATGCAAGCTGGTGCAGCCACTCTGAAAAACAGTATGGAGGTTCCTCAAAAAGTTGAAAATAGAGCTACCCTATGACCCAGGAGTCACATTACTGGGTATTTACTCTAAAGATACAAATGTAGTGATCTGCTTCTGCCTTTGGCTCAGGTCATGATCCCAGGTTCCTGGGATCGAGCCCCACATCAGGCTCTCTTCTCAGCAGGGAGCCTTCTTTCCCCCTCTCTCTCTGCCTGCCTTTCTGCCTACTTGTGATCTCTGTCTGTCAAATAAATCAATAAAATCTTAAAAAAAAAGAAGATGTATATATATACAATGGAATACTAGGTAGCCATCAAAAGAAATGAAATCTTGCCATTTGCAATGACATGGATGGAACTAGAGGGTATTATGCTAAGTGAAATAAGTCAGTCAGAGAAAGACAATTATCATATGATCTCTCTGATATGAGGTATTTGAGAGGCAGGGCAGGGGGTCATGTGGGGTAGGGAGAGAAAAATGAAACAAGATGGGGCTAGGGAGAGACAAACCATAAGAGGCTCTTAATCACAGGAAACACACTGAAGGTTGCTGGGTTGTGGGGGTAGGGATAGGGTGGCTGGGATATGGACATTGGGGAGGGTATGTGCTATGGTGAGTGCTGTGAATTGTGTAAGACTAATGATTCACAGACCTGTACCCTGAAGCAAGTAATACATTATATTTTAATTAAAAAAAAATTCTCTCTTTCCCTCTTCCTCTGCCCCTCCCCAATTCATGCTAATACTTCTAATCTTTTAAATAAATACTATTGAAATATACATAAAAATGCACAAATCATAAAAATCATAGCTTAGTGAATTTAAACAACTGAAGATAACTAGTATATATATCAAGAAGTAAACTATTGCTAGCACCACAGAAGCCCCAGTTAGGTCTTTCCCAATCATTAAATCCCCTGTAAAGAGCACTATCCTGATGTGTAACATCATAGATTAGTATTTTCTGTATAAATTTAAAAGTTCATACTGAATAGTAGTCCCAATAGGATATTTATGGGTATTGGCTGGCTCTTTCTATCTGTAAGTCAGAGATCCAGGATCTTTTTATGTTGTAGCTCTACCATTTCCAACACATGATCTCAAAAACACCATGGTCCTCTGGATTATATCTTGGGGTGTTTTTATAAGCCAGTCCTATAAGTAGTACACATTATTTCCATACACATTATATAGAACAGAACTCAGTTGTGTTGTCATATCGAACTGCATGGAGACTGGAAACTGTAGCTACATTCTCAAAATGAGGGGGACACAGGCAAACGAATTATTAATTGTTCTTTTGGTTTTTACATATACAAGGTCTTCTCTCACATTTAACACACTCATCTCCATACAATGGTTGTAGAGTCCTATCCTGTCACCTGGCACCCAGGTGAACCCCAGATTCTCTGAGAGAGAAGACAAGATACTGATAGAGGCAAACCTCAGATGTATGTGTTTCTTATCATATTTAGCCACACGTCAACTAAAAAGACAAGCTGTCTTCCCACACACACTTAATGGTGGTACAGGACCAGAATATAACATAGATTGAAGCTGGAAACACATATTTATTGCATTATATATTCAAACTGGAAGAGCAATTACACTGTCTATGGAATTTTTCCATTATGATATCCCCAGTCATGTTTTTAGATCCATGTCATTTTATTTAAAAAATTGTTTTTAAAAATAAATATAATTATTGTATAGGTTCACCGACATAAATAATTTTGGTCAAAAATAGTTTTAAATACATAACTTACTTTTAGTGCAGCATTTAATCCCAGAAGTTCTATTCAGCTGACAATACAAAGTCAACCTTGAACAACTAAAAAGATGAATTTGTCTTCTACCTATGGGCTGAAGACTGTGGTGGGCAGTTTTGTGTTTTTTTTTGTTGTTGTTTCTTTGTTTTGTTTTTTTTTGTGGTAGACAGTTTAAGAGGGAAAATCAGGTAATCAGTGATGGGCATATTAGTTTTGAAATATGTGTTAAATCCATGAAATGATATTAAAATGGCAGTTAGATTTATGAGTGTGGAATTTCAGAGAGGAAATCTGACAAATAGTCATCAGCAAATAGATGGTATCCAACATCAAGAGGATAATGAATTCATGAAAAAATGTGACGTAGATGGGGAAAAAAATGGCAGCCAAGAACTGAGTCCTAATGCCTTCCAACATAAAACAGATTGGAAAAGTTACGAGGGAGAAAGAAAAGGAGCAACTGCTGAGGTATACCTGAATTTATCATATTTATTGGAAATAAGTGAAGAAAATTTTTCAATAGGGAGGAAAAGTTATGTAAAATAATATTGATAGATCAAGAAGCAAGAATTTGATATTAACCATTTGATATAGTACATGTAGTTTTCTTTTTTTTAAGATTTTATTTACTTACTTGAGTGAGAGGGGATGGGGGAGGGACAGAAGGAGAGAGACAGCAGAGCCTCTGCTGTGTGTGGAGGCCAACATGGGACTCAATCCCACAACCCTGAGATCATGACCTGAACTGAAATCAAGAGTCAGACACTTAACTGACTAAGCCACTCAGGTATGCCAGTATATGGAGTTATAAATAGTATGCTTTAATTAAATAGTAGGACAAATGTTGATTGGACAAAATGAGGGGATATGTAGAACAAAATAAATTGGTTTTTTTTGTTTGTTTGTTTGTTTTAAGATTTTATTTATTTATTTGACAGAGAGAGATCACAGCAGACAGAGAGGCAGGCAGAGAGAAGCAGGCTCCCTGCTGAGCAGAGAGCCCGATGTGGGACTCGATTCCAGGACCCTGAGATCATGACCTGAGCCGAAGGCAGCGGCTCAACCCACTGAGCCACCCAGGTGCCCCAATAAATTGTTTTTTTAAGATGGAAAAAATAATACTATTTTTTTTTGGTGATATAAGTAATTATATAGAGAGCAAAAAAAAAAAGAAAAAAAAGGAATTGTAGGAGATATTGGGATAATGTTGTTGAGTCTGAGACCAAATAAGATCTAATTTTAAAATGAAAGGATTAAAGTAAGAACAGACATCTCATCAAAGATGATATACAGTTGACAATAAGCATATGAAAAGATGTTCAATATCATATGTCATAGGGAATTGCAGATTAAATCAACAAAGATATTACTGCACACCTACTAGAATAGCAAAAATCTAAAACACTGACAAACCAAATGATTGTGAGGATATTGAATAATAAGAACTCTCAGTCTTTGCTGGTGGGAATACCAAGTGATACAGCCACTTTTAAAGATGCTCCGGCAGTTTCAACAAAGCTAAGCATAAGTTTACCATAAGATCAGCAATCTCACTTCTAGATTTTTACCCAAACGAAGTGTAAATCTATATACACACACAAACCTGCAAATAATGTTTATAGCAGCTTTATTCATGTTTACCAAAACTTAGAAACAAATAAGATTTTATGTATAATACTGCATATAGGACAGTATGCATTTGTCAAAATCCGTAGAACTAAACAACACAGGGAATGAATGCTAATGTCAACTATGGACCTTAGTTAATAATTATGTATTGACAATGTTTCATCAATTATAACATGGATTAATGGGTACTAATGCAAGATGTTAATAATAGAAAATGTGGGGAGGTGGTGAGAGTGTATATAAAAACTGTAATTTCTGCAAATTTTTCTGGAAACTTAAAACTCCTATAAGAATTGCTATCCCAGGATGAAAAAAATCAACAGTGGGACGCCTGGGTGGCTCAGTTGGTTAAGCGGCTGTCTTCGGCTCAGGTCATGATCCCAGCGTCCTGGGATCGAGTCCCACATCGGGCTCCTTGCTCGGCAGGGAGCCTGCTTCTCCCTCTGCCTCTGCCTGTGCTCGCTCGCTCTCTCTCCCTCTCTCTCTGACAAATAAATAAATTAAAAAAAAATAAACAGAATTATAAAAATACTAAAAATAAATGGAGCGTTTATTTTCTGATACAAGCAGAGATCTTTGTTAACAGGTAGGAAATTAGCATATTCAGGTGTAGATGCTAGTTGATGAGAAGATGTTAGGAAGGAAGATGGAAATTATGTTCTATTGTTTCAAATTCTTAGTAAAAAAAGAGGAAAAGTTTTAATCGTGGAGTGAGGATATTTAAGTATTAGAATTTTGAGATGAGAAGAAAGATAATGTGAAATAATCTGTTAAGAGAGTAGAAAAATCGATGTGTTGGGAAAGTGTAAGGTAATTGCAGTGCAATTAAAGGCCCAGTTGACATCAGTGGTTTTAATTTTAAAACAAGACCAGTCAATGTGATTTTAATATGAAGGGGTTTTTTTTTTCCTTTCCTCCAGACTTACTCAGATGTATGTTACATGTGTAGAATAGACAAACATTAGATGTAACCAGAGTTGTGGTTTTGCAAAGGAAATATGATAAAATGTGTGGGGGATATGGAAGAAATGTATGAGAGAGAGTACTTTTAATGCATTACTATATGTATTAGTCTGTTTTGACTGCCATAACCGAATATCACGGATTGGGTGGCTTAAACAATAGGAATGTTTTTGTTTGATTGTTTGTTTTCACAGTTCTAGAGGCCAGAAGTCCAAGACTGAGATGTTTGTCAGGTTTGGGTTCTCGTTCTCCTAAGGCCTCTCTCACAGTTCAGCCAATTCTTTAAGTTTTTTTTGCCACTTTGTGACAAGGATCACTTTTACTCCAGTTTACAATAAATAACACATTCCATGTTTCCATCTCAGGTTTGACCAGAATCCCCTCTAATGTCCGATCTTCCAGTAGTCTCAAGATCATCTAGGCTTTTTCTTTTTTTTTTTCCCCTCCTTTTAAGATTTTTATTTATTTATTTTGAGAAAGAGAGAGTGCATGTGTGTGAGTCGGGGGTTGAGGGCAGAGAAAGTGGGAGAGAGAGAATCTCCAGCATACTCCTTGTTGAGCCCATGTGAGCTCAATCCTATGATTGTGAAATCATGACTGGAGCTGAAATCAAAGAGTCAAATGCTTAACCAACTGAGCCACTTAGGTGCCCCTAGACTTTTCTAATATGCAACTCAAATTCATCCGCTTGTACCCATGCCAAAGCCACTGCCATATTTTTAGGCATTTATTTCAACAGAACTCTACTTCTCGGTGCCAAAATCTGTCTTAGTTTGCTAGGGCTGCCATAACCAATATATCACAGACCATGTGGCTTAAACAATACAAATTTATTTCCTCAGAATTCTGGAGGTGACCTCTCTGCTTTACTCCAGCTCACCAGTATCTCTCAGAGAAGAGCTTATACACTTGTCTGGGGCACCAATTTTTGCAACTGCCCAATAGGGGGCATCGCCAGATTGCCTGGCTCTAGTAGCCAGAAGAGTTTATGCTTGAGGTCCCACAAGGTTCTATATTTTGCATACTTTTGAAAGCTTCTTTCTAAGGTTCTGGCTTCTAATCAGCTTAAACCTTAGAGATCCTTCCCTTAGAGACCTTGACAGGTCATTGAACATCCTTAACTATTGGGAGCTATTAACAATATAATAGGCTGCTTGGACAAGCTTGGAGTTTTGAGAGCTAACAAAGAGCTAGAACAGGATTTTGAAAAAAAAAAAAATGCTTATCTCTTAAAAGAAGCCACTCCCTCAAGAATGGGAGAGGTGGTTTTTCCATCTGTTGTAAAGAAACTAAGGGTTCCTGGGTGGCACAGTAAATTAAACATCTGACTCTTGGTTTCAGCTCACGTCATGTCTCAGAGTCATGAGATCAAGCCCCACACTGGGCTCCACACTCAGCACAGTCTGGTTAAGTTTCTGGGCTTTATGTCCACCTCTGCTTCTGCCTCTCCCCATCCCCCCATGCTCGCTCACACATTCTCCTTCTAAAATAAATAAATAAATCTTAAAAAAAGTAAATACACCAGCAGAGACAGTGAAGCAAATGAAGAAATTCAGGAATATGTTCCAAATAAAAGAGCAAGATAAAAATTCAAGAAAAAAAGCTTAGCTAATGGAGATAAGTGACTTACTTGACAAAGAGTTCAAAGTAAAGGTCACAAATATGCTTAATGAATTGGAAAGAAGAATGGATTAAAACAGTGAGAACTTGAAAGGAGAGATGGAAAATACAAGAAAGTACCAAATATAAGTCATGGAGTCAAGAATGCAGTAACTGAACTAGAAAGTTCATGAGAGTAGTTCAGTAGCAGATTAGATGAAGAAAGGATGAATGAACTCGACAATGAGGCAGTGGAACTCACCACCAAAGCGGAAAAGAAAAAAATAATGAAAAAAAAAAAGATGATAGCTTAAGGGACCTCAGAGACAACATCAGATGGACTAACATTCACATGATAGGGCTCCCAGACAGGAGAGAAAGGGGAAGAAATCTTATTTGAAGAAACAATGGCTAGGGGTGCCTGGGTGGCTCAGTGGGTTAAAGCCTCTGCCTTCGGCTCAGGTCATGATCTCAGGGTCCTGGAATCGAGCCCCGCATCCGGCTCTCTGCTCAACAGGGAGCCTGCTTCCCTTCCTCTTTCTCTGCCGGCCTCTCTGCCTACTTGTGATCTATCTGTCAAATGAATAAATAAAATCTTAAAAAAAAAAAAAAAACCCAATGACTAAAAACCCGTAAGAGGGAAGGAAGCAGGTATCCAGATCTGGAAGCCCAGAGAGTTCCAAATATGATGAATCTAATGAGCCTCACACCAAGACACATTATAATTTAAATGTCAAAAGTTAAAGACAAGGAGAGAATCTTAAAACCAGCAAGAAAAAACAGCTTGTTATGTAGAAGGGAACACTCTCATAAGACTATCAGCAGGTTTTTTAGCAGAAACTTTGTAATCCAAAAGGGAGTAGCAAAATACATTCAAAGCACTGAAAGAAAAACAGACAAACAAGCAACCAAAAACTTCTCCTCAAGAATATTCTACTCAACAATGCTATCATTCAGAATTGAAAGAAAAACCAAGAGATTTTCAGACAAGCAGAAACAAGGTTTCCTTTCCAAACAAAGGGGAAAGGAAGGGAAAATTTATCTGGAAGATGTTTGTTTATTTAAAAAATACAGAATGTCAGAAATAGATATTTGCCTGCTCTGGACAGCACAGGCATATACTTTCTCTCTCTCATTTAAGAGGTTTACCAAATTCTCTGATGTCATGCTTCCATTTAGTCTGCAGATGATTATTTTGTCCTACTCAAAGGATCATGCCCATCAGACATATTGGTAGGTAGGAGATAAGATTAAAATCTGGGAGACTTTAGAGATATGCTGTCAGTCTCTGAAGAGAAAATCTCAGGCTCTTTAAATGCTATAATTATCATGTGAAAAACAAGTAAATTTTCCTTGTATCTGGTAGCATTCAGAGAGATGCATGCCTTTTGGTGGATTTTGGTAGATTTCCTGTGGATTTTGAGTGCAAAATATAACATTTTTGGGTGTATTTCTGGGACCTTTTTTACTAAGGGAACTCAAAGTCAGCCTGTTTCCAGTTAGGCCCCTGTTAAAGAAGGCTTTACACGCTGTTCACATTGCATTGCAATTCCTGTCTTTAACTCGTTTAACCAAGAATATCTAATCAGTTTGGGAAGCTCTATGGATCCAATAACACAATTTTATAGTACAAACACTAGAGGAACTTGTAGATTTTAGGACACACATTTATATATTAGTAAATAACTTTTTTCTTTTGAAAAGCTACTCTTAACTTGCAGAAGTTTCCTATACAAATTGAATGCCTCATCATAAAGGCAAATGACATGAATGTAAAGTAACTGTCATCTGATATGCTATATGATTTTCTGAACCATAATATGTATCATATTTAAAGAATGTTCCATCCTGAAATCAGTTATATTTTCATGTCTATGCAGCTTTTTCTCTAGCTCTCTATGTAAGAGTGGGGATTATCAGATTCTAAAATCATCCTTTGGCATATTTTTATGCATTGATTTATTTTTAATCTTTCACACTAGAAAGGAAGCTTCATGAGAGCAAAAACTCTGTCTTGTTTATTACTCTATTACCCATAACTAGAAACATATTGGCACATAGGAATTAAATTTAAGATATATATATTTTTGAAGGACTGTGAAAGGGGATTACCTAAAATTGATGTTCTGGATCTGGAGAGTCTCTCCCATTTTAATTTCTCTACCAACCCCTCCTTCAAATCTCTATTGCTCTTTTTTACACATTTATTTGGTAATAGCTTTGAGTCATTCTGTTTTGGAACAACTGGGTTGCTTAGCTGGTTAAGAGTCTGACTCTAGGTTTTGGCTCAGGTGGTGATCCCAGGCTCCTGGGATCGAGCCCTGCATTGGGATCCACTCAGGGAGTCTGTTTGAGGATTCTCTCTCCATTTTCCTCTGTCTTCCCCCACCCGTGCTTTCACATTCTCTCATGTAAGTAAGCAAATAAATACACTTTTTTAAAAAAAGTCATTCAGCTCTGCTAAATGTAGTAATGAAGGGGGAAAACTCTAGGAGACAATACTAAAAGAAACAATGACTGGCTCTTTCTCTAGATGGAGTATTTCTATCATCTTCTAAGCATCAAATAAGAATAAATAGATAAAATGCTTTACATAAATATTTTCACATTTCTTTCATCATTATGCAACTTAGGCAATTTATCTATAATTCCTGATATACTAATATTCTATAGTACTATTAATATTCAGTTTTAACAGTTTCACCCTTTATGAAATTGCCTTAGATCGTAATTACATGGCTTGTATAATTAATTAACCAGCTGCTTTTGAATATGTATCATATTATTTGACTTTATAACCTCTAATAATGATGATTCTATTACCAACCATAAAAAATCTTTTCTCTAGGCCTAATTTTGCATTTACTCTAACCCTTCATTATTGTATTGTAATATACTGTATGAAGAAACAGAAGATAATTTTTTTTGATGCATGAGTTAACTTTTTTTTTTAATAAACATATTTTTATCCCCAGGGGTACATGTCTGTGAATCGCCAGGTTTACACACTTCACAGCACTAACCATAGCACCTCCCCAATGTCCATTACCCC
The DNA here is from genome assembly GCA_004024625.1 of Mellivora capensis. NCBI lineage: Eukaryota > Metazoa > Chordata > Mammalia > Carnivora > Mustelidae > Mellivora > Mellivora capensis. The sequence continues at coordinate 57,927 of PISX010004951.1, read as the reverse complement.
ACCCCCCTTTCCCGACCCCCGACCCCCAGCAACCCTCAGTTGGTTTTGTGAGATTAAGAGTCACTTATGGTTTGTCTCCCTCCCAATCCCATCTTGTTTCTTTTCTTCTTTTTCTACCCCCGTAGTCCCCCATGTTGCATCTCCACTTCCTCATATCAGGGATATCATATGATAGTTGTCTTTCTCTGATTGACTTATTTCACTGAGCATGATACCCTCTAGTTCCATCCACAGAAGATAAATTTTTGTTGTGTTTTTAGTAATAATGATAAAGCTTTCCACTTTTTCAAATTATGTTGTCAAAGAGCCCCAACAGCATTTTTAATAGAGAAAAAAATCCGGTCTGATAGAATATCAGCTCCTAGAATTTTCTTTCAGTATGTTCTGAAATACTGGCCTTATTGCTTTTTTCTCAGCCATGGTGATTCTTTTCAACCAGGGCATTCATGTCCATTTGACAATATCTAAAATCAAATTGAGTTCACAAGGAGTCCTGTCACATGGATTGCATTGTTCTTCTGATACTTCTGTAGCCATACCTATAGTAAACTAGAATCATAGCATCAATAATGATATCAAATAGCGTGTTTTTTTGTGTGAGCTCACAATGTACCAGATGCTGTTAGACATTTTACATTAATCATTTTATTACAATACCTACTATGAAATAGATATTAATATTATCTGCATAATTTAGGGAAGTTTCAGAGGCTGTGATCACATAGCTGACAAGTCATATAAATATCATTAAAACTCAGGAGTAACTCTGTGCTCTATAATTATGCCAACCATTTACAGCCAGGATGAGATATATGTGTCCAAGGATTCATTTATATATAACCAAATCTGATTCTTAATTGTGACCCTTGAAAATATCAGTGACATAATAAATCTTGTTTAATGAAAGGAAACATTTAATGAAAAGAAACCTGTGTCTGGGCAACTCAGGTGTTAAGCACATAATAGTAATGACACTGTTGTTGATTTTTGTTTAACAAAATGATTTGTACTTTGTCATTTACACATATGACAGACTAAAATTTTCCATCATTCATTGAGTCTGGCTAAATCACTACATTCATACTAACAATTGTATAGTACAGATTTGATTATTACTGTCATGATTAATCACAGTATACATGACATTTTTAAGAATGCTTAGAAAATGTTCTGGTGCACAGATTAGTCTCTTTTGGTACAGTGTTTAGTATCTTTCAAATTTCTAGTTACTGCATGAGGGCAGTAGTTAGTATCTCCTGAGAACTGATGTCTTGACTTCATTTCCAGCATTCCTACAGCATGAGGGTGTTTGCAGTAATTAGATGTGATCCAGTCAATACCCAGAGGCTTCAGAGATTCTAATAAAAAAAATTTATCATTAAAAATATAAACATTGGAATGGCTAATTTCACATATATCATTCCTGTCCTACTTGGTCATCTCCAAAAAGTAAAGTCTTTTTTTCCCCCCGTCTGTGTTCTTTCTCACTCCTATTGGACAAAAAATACTCTTGGGAAAAAAAAAACAACCTATAAATACACAGATCATTATGTCTATATTGGAGGAGATTCTCCAATTACGTATTTCTAGTCAGCTCTATTTTGCATTTATCAATGCCATCTTCACTTTCACTGGGTACTATGAAGACATCATTTCCAGCCATTAAATAATATTACCTCACATCCTCATTTTTTGGAAGAATATTTTCACTATTTCCTTGTTTTGACCAAATTGTGGTTGTTTTGTGTGGGCCCTGTTTCCCTGGAGCTGCTCAGTGTGCCAGCCCTGTGTAGTGAATTCTTGGATGCAGATAGTGTTCAGACTACCTTGTTGCTGCTTCGATCCCTTTGTCTTACCTACTATTCATTATGCTACTTGAGTACTGACATCTGCCTCCTCACCATTGACCTGCACTTTGAAGACTTTAATATGTGGCTTATCTTCTTTTTACACAAAAATTCCAAGGAGCTTTAGCTCATAGGAACATACCTTCTTCCACCTATCACTCACAATTTCTTAACCATCCCACTGTTAACTTTGTTCTTAGCATACCTCGCTTAGAATGCTCCACACACATTCCTTGCAGTGAGGACAAATGCAGATAATGTTCTCCTTGTAACATTTTTTATAAAGCACTCCATTAGAAAGCCAAACAAATGGAGGAAAAAAACTCCCAAATATCTGGCTTGAACTGAGAGGTAAGGAAAAGAGATTAAAAAACAAAACAAAACAGTCTTTCCTAACAGTTACTGCAAATTATATTGTAATTTTAGGACTCAAAATAGTAATTATTAAGCCTCTAATATATTAACACTTTCCATTTTACCAACACAATTGCTTGGTTATATGTGTTTCTTATTCACTGAAATGCTCTAATTTTGAAATCTTAGACTTGAACATTATACCTGGCAATTGGCATCATATTTTTTCACCCTCTCATTCATGGATTCATAGTTCACCATATTTCCAAAGATGTTTTTGACCTTCAGTCTCTTTAGCTTGTTTTAACCACTTATTTGAGTGTTCTTGGGCTGCTTACTTAATTCTTTGTGTTTGAGGTATTTCATCTGTAAAATGAGTTCATGGCATAAGCTTTATGATTGAATAAGAACAGTAAGAACAGTTTCTGGCACACAAAGATTACAAAGTAATTCTTAGCTATTTCCATTAATTATGCTATTAATATCATCTTATTATTCTATTATTTTTTTATCTGTTCTTGAAATTAGTCCTTTCCTCATGTCTTCTCCTTCCTTAACTAAGATTCTTCAGTGTTTACATCCTTTCTTCCCTGTATGTTCAACTGCTCTGTTCACTTTGCCTTTTCCTGGAGCCATGCAGCAAAAAAGCCAATAATACTTTAATCCCATAATCACACTCTCTGTTTTCTGTTTGTTTGTTTACCTAGCCTATAAAAAAATACCTTTATTACCAGTCTTGTCAAATACTTCACTACAGGGGTGCTTGGTTGGCTCAGTTGGTTAAGTGCCTGCCTTCGGTTCAGGTCATGATCCCAGGGTCATGGGATCAAACCCCTGGAGCCTCTCTTGGGCTCCCTGCTCAGTGGGGGGCCTGCTTCTCCCTCTTCCTCTGCAGCTCCCCCTCTTTGTGCCCTCTTGTACTCTCTCTTTCTCTGTCAAGTTAATAAATAAAATCTTAAAAAATACTTCACTACATGCATTATGGAATGTATATCACTTCCATTCACTGAAAGAAAACTGCTGAATGCAGTTTGCAAGTAGCCTGTTACAAACAACTTTATGACAAGTCTTTTAAACACCACATGCACTACAAAATGGGTGTTCCTTCCATTTACTGAAAAAACACTGCTGAACCCAGGGTGCAAAGAGCTTCCTAGAAGCATCTTTATATTAAAAATCTTTTTAAAAAATCTTGGTTCCCCCCCCTTTTTATTGTCATTTTAGAAAAAAAAATCACTGAAGAATAAGTTTGTACAATTTCTCTGAATTTATTTTATCTTTTGAGGTATAATTGACACATAACATTAGTTTCAGATTTACAACATATTGATTCAATATTTGTATATATTGTGACGTAATCAACACAATAAGTGTAGTTACCATCTGATGTTCTCTGTTTCTATACCCACAGTCATGAGTGCTGCTGAAGAAAACTCACAAACAAAAATTACTAAGAGTCATTAGAAATTCATGGCTCCAGGGTACCTGGGTGGCTTAGATGGTTAAGCTTCTGCCTTCTGCTCAGGTCAGGATTCCAGGGTCCTCAGATCAAGTCCTGCTTCGGGCTCCCTGCTCCTCCCTCTGTCCCTCCCCCTGCTCATGCACTCTCTCTCTCTCTCTCTCTCTCATTCTCACTCTCAAATAATTAAATAAATAAAATCTTTATATTAAAAAAAAGAAATTCATGGTTGCCAATATTGGCTGTCACTTCAACACTTTTTGGCAATTCTATTATAGGTCACTACTCAGCACTTTCATTATTCCCTTTAGTGGCTATTAAAAATCTTCACTGAGCTCCTGAAGTCCCCTTTACCACCTTTACTCACCTCTCTCATTATCCAGAGATGATCTTGCTTCTTACTTCAAAATATAATATAAAAACAATTAGATACGAGCTTCCTGTATTTCCTAACATCTCCTATTATCAATTTATCTACACTTGATCTCATGGATATTTCCTGTTTTCCCTGAGATGGAAGAATATTTGCCCCTCCACTACTGAAATCTAAGCCATCCACCTGGTTTTATTTTATCCTGGCCTTTCCTGTGTCTTCTGGGAAGCTACTTTATCACTCATGTTTGATTCTTTGTCTCAGAATAAACAGACTCCAATGTGTTACATTAAGACAAAAAGAAAAGAAAAACCATTTAACTAAGTCTCCTTCAAACTCTTGTTCCTTTCTGCTAGAGCCAGACTCTCAGCCACTAAAGTCTGTCCTCGTTGTCCTCATTTTCCCAGGATTGACCTGCACTTCATTTCTTATCATTTTTGTTTTTACTGTTCACTAATCTACTTTGGTAAATGAGCTTACTGAAGCAATATTTATAATGATCACTAACCTGTGATAAGCATCATGGAATCTATATATTTGTATCTATAACATCTACATCTATCAGTCTCTCCAGAAGTTACTCAGATTCATTTTAGGAGACGAAAAGCACAGTCTATAGAGCTGCTGTACAGATTGTTCTATTCTCCAGCCCCTCCTTTCACTGCACAGAAGCTTGGGCGTACCCGTGAATGGTGTAATGGTCTCCTTTCAATCAAATGTGATTCATGGGATTTCTGATGCTGCTTTAGTAGCTGGCAATTTTTTTCCCCAGATTATAGGAATAATTTTCAAAATTGTATATATTAGGGGAACTTTCTGTAGTGTGGTCCCTCTGGCCAATTCATTGCACATGATTACAGAACACTGTAATAAAATGTAGCGGCTGGCAGGCTATTCCACTGGGCTCATGGGGTATGCAGAGCCCTGTTAACTGCCACTAGGGCAGGGAAGGGTCATAGGTAGAGAGAGTGAGGCTGTGTGAGCATCTTCCCTATAAACCTCAGAAGTACCACCTTCAGCCAGAGCTGTTCCATCATAAAACATATTCCAAATACATTTAGCTTCTCTGTAATTTTTTGTTCAGAGAAAATTTCCAAAGCCAAATCTAATGGGTTGCCCAGAGACTTTGGTGTCAGACACACCTGGGACTTAGCTTTATGTCTCCCACTCTCTAGCTGTGCAGCCTCAGCCAAATTAGTTTTTGACCTATTTCTTATCCATAAGACAGGCTATGATTTCAGATTTCAAGGCGAAAGACACAGACCTAATACGTACAAACAACAGCAATGATTACTTTTACTTATAAACTTATGAGATAGATAACATTATCTTCATTCTATAAATAAAGAAGCCATGGCTTTAAGTTGTGATGTAAATGCTGAAGATGACTCAGCTGGTCACAGAGAGACTAAACTCTTACTAATCTGATTCCAAAGTCCATACTCTGAAACAAGATGTGGTGCTTGGTACTTTACATAACACAGCAAGTGCCAAGCCAATAACAAGTAATACGAAGGGTCTTATAAAATTTGTTACATTTTTAATTAAACTATTCTTTACATTTATAAGCGGGTTTAAATTTCCAAGTTTTTCAATAGTCATGTTTTTACCTGAAGTTTAAAGTACTTCTGTAATGGAGATGAAGTAGACACTGACATCTCTATTTTTCCAGTAACCCTACAGAGATTCATGTAACTAAAAGGACTTACTTGAACATGGTTAGAAAGTGGCACAATTATTTGTATTTTTTTAAGTAATTTTTTTAAGATTTTATTTATTTACTTGACAGACAGAGATCACAAGTAGGCAGAGAGAGAGAGGAGGAAGCAGGCTCCCCATGGAGCAGAGAGCCTGATGTGGGGCTCGATCCCAGGACCCTGGGATTATGACCTGAGCCGAGGGCAGAGGCTTTAACCCATTGAACCACCTAGACACCCCAATTATTTGCAATTTTTGCACTTTCCCTATATCAAAGTGATAGAAGAGCAATACTATAAAATATGTTCCAAAAAATGTTAAAAACATTTTTTTGGGAAGATTTTATTTATTTATTTGACAGAGATCACAAGTAGTCAGAGAAGCAGGCAGAGAGAGAGGAGGAAGCAGGCTCCCTGCTGAGCAGAGAGCCCAATGCAGGGCTGGATCCCAGGAGTCTGGGATCATGACCTGAGCCGAAGGCAGAGGTTTTAACCCACTGAGCCACCCAGGCACCCCAGTTCAAAACATCCTTATTTAAAACCATTTAATTGTACTAAACTGAGAAAGTCCTACTGCATCTTTTCTTTTTCCTTTAGCTTTAAATAAAATTTTCTTCAAAAATAGTTCCAACAGGGGCACCTGGGTGGTTCAGTAGGTTAAGCCTCTGCCTTCAGCTCAGGTCATGATCCCAGGGTTCTGGGATAGAGCCCCACATCGGCCTCTCTGCTCAGCATGGAGCCTCCTTCCTCCTTACTCTCAGCCTGCCTCTCTGCCTACTTGTGATCTCTGTCAAATAAATAAAATCTTAAAATAAAAATAAAAATAGTTCCAACAAAAGAAAAATTGAAACATATAAAGCATATTTCTGTCTGTAAACTGGAAGGTTAGTTCTTTAAAAGAAAAAGTTGGAATTGAACACTGATATTCTGCGAGAGTTTAGAACTCTAAGAGATGAAGCTGCGCTTTAGTTTGTGTGCAGCTGTAAATGCTTCAGATAGATTCCTTCTTACATAATTCATATTTACTATCAAGATCCCTCAGTAGGCTAACGAACAGCTCATTTTGGTTTCTCAGTATATACAATGTAGTGGCTTCTGTGCATTTGATGACTTACAACAATAAAAATACTAACCTGTTTTTAAGGCATGAATTGTGGCTCAAATGTTCATATGTGAAATTTTTAAATCTAACAGAAGAAATCAAAAGGAAAGACTGCGTAATGTAACAGGTACACTTATTAAAATAAGGAAAATTTTCTAACATTAGATATGGCATAAAGAACTGATTTCCTAATCTCAATTTGTAATAGGGAATAGTTTTATATTGAGTTTTGCTATAATATGCTTTACTTATTCATTGACAAAATATCAAAGTGATTGAAAAAGAGTACAACTTTGGCAGAGATTACATTGAGTTGTTGATTCCTTTGCTGTGTGAAAATTTAGACTGGTGGTAATAATGTCCGTCATCTTGATATGTACTACAGACAGATGGCTTGGTGGTTATCAAATATCTCTGCTCTGTTTTGGCATTCCGTCTCCTTCAAGAGCTATTTATTGACTCATATATTCAACTACTATAAACATAATGCCTTATATAGAAAATGTATTGTGACAGAATAAAAATAAGAGCACTAGTCAAAGACTGATTTATAGCTTGCAAGGGCTTGATCATATAATTCAGCATATAAACACATTGACATGTCTATATTAAATAAGGAAATGTTAGGGAATTTCTTTTTATTTATTGTATTGTAAATTATATAAATAGATTTAATCATGTACCCTTAAGTTTTCAAGAAATATATAAATTGTAGGTCACCTACCATAACATTTAATTCTCATATGTATCTATATAACATCTCTTCATCCTATGGTGATTCACAAGGGAAAATATTTTAGAGATCATTTTAATGTCATGAAGGATCTTTGTTATATTTTGATGTTAGCAGTGTTGTTATTTTAGCTTTTCTTTCTTTCTTTCTCTTTCTTTTTGTTCTTTTTTTTTGGCATTTCATTAGTTAAAGCTTTAGCCATTTTTATGTATGCAGGGATGCATGACAAGAGAGGGATTTTTAAGAGAGATGTTTGTAAGCGGTAGGTAAAGATTTGTAGGTAAGAAGAATTTTATAGATGTGTATAAGAAACATCCTGTCATGTTGATGTGTAATGTGAATTCTTGTGGTAAAGAGAAATGCAGTAAACACTCTCAGTGTTCCTCCAGTGTACTATAGGATCTGCTTACATTTCAGTGTCCATCAGCTTGACTTCTGGTGGTCAGCATCTACATCAGAGTCAGAAATTGTCACCCTGGGTTGCCAGAGTACACTTTGCCTATCTGCACACCTGGTTTTAATTGGCTAGAATTTAATGTTTCTTTGGAGGCAGCCCTTAACCAATCATTGACTAATAGACCTACAACCATACTTACTACAGTTCCCTTGCCCTTATATAATTTTGAAGCAAGGATTTTATACCATTTCCAAGATTTTCTTTAAGACTTTAAGCTTTAGTCACTCACTGCAATAGCTGGTTCAGTGCCCTCCTTGTTGGCCTATACTTTATCACTTACCTTCTCACCTTCCATTGTTTCTCCACACCCCATAGTGATGACGTGTGGGGGATTCAATTAAGATAATACATAACATTAGGAATTATTTTACAATCTATTATACAGTCCTACAACATCTTCTCCTAAGCGAAAACAGTTGACTTTCTAGATTTTGGTGTGATATGCACTCTTCCAAGAAATGGATATTCAGTGAGAATTCTCTTTAACTTATCTGAGTTCATTCTTCCTGAAATATATGAAATTCTCTGATAAAATTATGAAATATTAAATCCAGGGACTTACAGCTCTTGATACTTTCTTATTTGGTAGAAGTAAACAATAAGAAAAGATTCTGATGGATATGTGATTGGGGTATAGTTCAAGCTACTTGTCCCCTAACCAGAGATCCACTGGCAAGTTTACAGTCAGTATAATGCCTGCCAATGATATGAAACGCTTATAGCTACCAGTTTATAGTCATATCATTTTCTGGTTTTGTGAGATAAAAATTGGGGTAAATCTCTCTCTTTATAAAGTTACCTAAAATATTTATTTCACCTAAGAACTTATGCTCATTAAATAGATGTCAGGTGCCAAAACTATTGAGCAAAATTTGTTTTCAACCATATTGTCAAATAATGGAAAAAACAGCTCTGGCTATTTAGGAATTTACAATCCTTCACCTAGGAAGAGGTACTCGTCATCAGTTGTAATAGGAATTTTGAAAAGAACATTTATTTACACGTAGTCTTTATTTAGCCCCTTTTCACTCCTATACTTTGTTTTTCTTTTGGGGGATTATTTTTGTTTGCACAAGTAAGCCCATCTTGTGAGGAAGTTCATCACCAACATCATCATTAAGGGTGTAAGAATTTCCCTTCCACTGTAACTCATGAATATCTTTCAATGTATGTTTCACTCCCATCATATTCTCAATGCACATACTTTTTAGGGTACAAATACCATGTGTGGGATAAAAGAAAGAGTAACTGGCTATCCATCTCTCTGCCTATTTATCATCTTCATATCCCTTTTTGTCATCAATAGGTGAGAATTAGACTCTCATTTTCAATATGAGCACACAAAAACTTTCTCTTTGACGTCTCACAATGGCCCAAGCCCTTCAAAATGATGTCTAAATGGATGAAATTGATGTAAAGTAAATTTTAAAAATTTATATTTCCTTGGCCTTGCACAATCATACTGTCAGCAGGCAGTGTGGACTCAACAGCTATCTGATTATAGTATGTTGTAATGTATTGTCAAAAATAGAAAAAAGGATTTTATGAAGGATATTTTTTCACATTCTTTATTTAAATTTTATCTTTGTAAACAGGATATATTCTTAGTTGTTGATAAATGAGTCACTGAGATTTTTAAAATTCTACTGTCACACTCTCCTCAATGGCTATTGCTTAATTTATGGTAACCTGCCATTCCTTATCTAACAGCTTTGCATTTAGTGTTTCACTTAATGGACTCCATTTAGCTCAGGAAATTTATGTTTCACATTATCATGGGCTTTGTTTCTCTGGTAAAACCAACATCAAATATCATAAAAGAGAGGGAGAAGAAACAAAATTCTAAAGGAAAATGTACTTGCAGTCCTAAAAGAGATTACTTGTTTTATTTTCCATCACATAATGAATAAAATGTCTAATATTGTCTTAACTTTGGAGGTGACCTTACTATACTTTAAATAATGAAAGGGAAGTGATTTATGATGATGCATTTTATGCTATTACATTTGGACATGTATAAATGATGTGCAGAATTTCTATAATGCATCAATTTACCTATGTTATCTAAAGGTACAGTACCTTTCTCTTTTTTTGGCAGAGTATGTACTTCTGTTTATAAAAAATTATCTTAAGCCATATTCAGAACAGAATATATATCCTCAATTTACATTAACATATAAGTATAATCCAAAATATATATATTTAATTTTATTAAGTAAAGTTTCTGATATGTAGCTATGTTTCATATAAATATTTAATAAACATGTAGAAAATACATCTCTGTCTATATGAGATATTTTTCTAAATTGATTATTTTCCATATGCTAATTTCATTTTTATATTATTTCATATTACTCATTTTTAGCAGTTCAATTCAAAATTTTACTTGAAGGATGGTTCTGCTATAAAGTTTAAACTAGATGTTTTAAAAGCCTGGGTTATTTTTTGTATTACTATAATAATAATAATATATGTCAGCATATATTATTGTGGCATATATTACACGTGGCTCTCATGGTTTAAATTAAACAAGATTTTTTAAAAAGATTTTATTTATTTATTTGACAGAAAGCGAGAGTGAAGAGCATCAGCCGGGGTGTGGGAGGGGCAGAGGGAGAAGCAGACTCACAGCTGAGCAGGGAACCCAATGTGAGAATCTGTCCCAGGACCCTAAGATCATGACCTGAGCAGAAGGCAGATACTTAACTGACTGAGCCACCCAAGTGCCCAAAATTAAACAGGATTTAACATGAAATACGAGAGCTAGAAATAGTCATACCAATAAGAATCAGGTGGCTTTCCTGTGTTAGGATTGTATAGGATAAAAAGACTGTTACCTGGGAAGATTGTAGAGACAGTGAGGCTCACCAAGCTGGAGGAAGGAAAAAGGATTAACTGTTTTAAGTACAAAAAAATTAATGGTAATTATATGATGTGATGAAGGTGTAGTTAATGCCGTGGTGATGACCATTTTGCAATTTGTAAGTGTAACAAATCAAACCTTAATGTTATACATTTATTATATTTCATTTAAGATGGAAGAAAAGGAAAGAAAAAAAAAACAAAAGAATGCCATAAGGACTCAGTATCTTTATTGCTGATAGTAATAAGGGGCTAATTAAAATTTCCTTCCACATCAGCAAAGTTAATTGAATTGGCAGAATTAGAAATGATGCTATTTGAAAGCAGACATCTCCTATACATTTATGGATTTAGCTTTTACTAATTTACTTTAAGGATATGAATTTATTAGTTCTGAAAATGTGTTATTACATTTTGGGAATGCTAGATTTATTTATTTTTCTTAGAAATCCTAGTTTTGTTTACTTTTATGCTTTTTGGATGCTGTGTTGCATGTGTGACATTTTTGGTTGAAAGAAAACATTCAGACTTAGAAAATTAGCAAATTTGATGTAATTTTAAATATTGTCACCTAATTTTAAGTTTGAATATAATTAGTTTTAGTTTCTTAGGATCTTAAGAATTAAGGGACCCTGGGGAAATGATTACTCAGTTTTCCAAATAGAAGAGTGTTAACATCTTTATCCATACTATTGATTGGCTGATTCTTGTTATGTGAAAAAAAAAAAGGCTCTGTATTCATTATCTTATTATTCAAATAGGAATGACAAAATTATGGGGTACCTGGGTGGCTCAGTCAGTTAAGCCTCTGATTTGGGCTTAGGTCATGATTTCAGGGACTTGGGATTGAGGCCTGCATCAGGTTTCACCCTCTTTGGGAAGTCTGCTTCTCCCTCTGCCCCTACCCCAGCTCATGCTCTCTCTCAAATAAATAAAGACAATCTTAAAAAAAAAAAAAAGAATGACAAATTATTAATATATATTTTTAGTTTTCAACTGAATACCTAGATAATTTTAGATAACTGAAACAACTTGAGAAAACCTGAACTTACTTTCTATACAAGTATTTCATTTGGGAATAATTTATAACAATTATATTTATGAATTTTAAGTTTTTTGTGTTTTTAATAAAATATTTCAAAATGTAAAGTGAATGTAAATCAAAACAAGATTGAGTCACACGATAAACTTATCATAAGAATTAGCTTTGAAAAACAGTCATAAATAAATAAATAAATGCCTAAATTTTAACTTTGCTTTTTAAAGAATGGTTTCACTTCTGTGTATTGTTTTTCCTATGAAATGAATTTTGAGAATACTAATAATTTCATTATAAAATTTTGGCCTGTCCATTAAATGGTTTAGAAGGCTAGTTTTAAAAATAATTTCAGTCATATAATGTGTATGGTAGTCTCTTTAATTCAGCTCAAAAGTTGCCATTTTGATCAATAATGCTCAAATATCTCTGACAATCCCTTTTGGGAAATTTTTCTTGTTATAGGTTAGTTGGAAATTATAAAGGAGATATAAAATTACTGAAAGTGAAGAATAGAAGGATGGTTAATGATGTCTACATGAGAATATCATGGAATACAGAGGCCACAGTATAGCCTGAGGTCAGGAGAATTAGAAAATTTAGATGTCTGTGCTGGATTTATATATTCTTTTTCTTTTGTTTTTCTATTCTATACTGCATTCTCCTTTCTGCAACTGGATTGTTCAGCTATTAAATGTATTGCTTGAGGTATCTACTTGCTACTAATCTGACTTGTGTATGACTTTAGTTTAATATTCCATACTCTAGAATGGTCTTTCAGTTTAGCATCTAGAGTTTCTGTGACTTTTCACATAATTTATATTTATTAGAAATAATATATTTGGATTCCGTCATCCTGTGGATTGATTTCTTAGTTTGTTTGAACATGCAAAGTCCTTTCCACCGTGTTCTGGTCAAGTCACGTGGTTGTAGATAAATCTCGATTTGAGGAATATATTTTGCTTTTCCAGGTTAACACAACGGCTACTGGTATTGAAGTGGTTTTGTCTGTTTGTTTGCTTATTTATTATTATTATTATTATTATTATTATTATTATTTTTAGACAGTAGATTATCAATTGATTCACAGTAAATCCATTGTAAAGAAATTGTATCATTTTTTTTTAATCTGAAAGAGTTAATGGGTTGCAATAAAAGGAAGTTTTAGAAAGGCAACAGCATAGAAAGTTACTCAGTTGCAGACTGGGCCACTTTATACAGATCAGAAGGGATTACACAGGCTGTGGAAGAAAGAGCCCGACATGGAGAACTCTGCCAAAGCACAGATAAGGCCTAATCAAGGAAGTGGGAACATTATTCTGGCTGAATTTTAGAATTACTTTGGATTAATGACTAATGTATTATCAATTCAAGTGTGTTATTGATTGAATTCTGTCCCCTTAAAATTCATCTTTTGAAACCCTAATCCCCTATCTGACAATATTTGGAGATAGTGTCTTTAAGGGGTAATTAAAGTTAAATAGGTCATAAAGATGGAGCCCTAATCCTAATGAACTAATGTCCTTATAGGATGAAAAAGAGACACCAAAGGTGTGTATGCACAGAGAAAAGACCACATGAGGACACAGAGAAAAGGTGGCTATCTTAAAAGCCAGGAAGAGAGGTTTCATCAGAAACCAACCCTGGTGGTGTTGATCTTGGGCTTCCAGTCTCCCCTATTGTGAGAAAATAAATTTCTGTTGTTTAAGTCACCACAATCTATGGTATTCTGTTATCACAGTCTAATACAGAGTGTCTATGATTATTATTCTATGCTTGTCACACCATTGCATGTTGGCTGTAGGACTAATAGATATCTTGTCTTTTTAGTTTACCAGAGGAACTTCACTTAATGAGTCTCTTCCACTTTTCAACTTGGTAGATATCATGAAGTATCTGAACTTTGGGCACATAATTTTAGAGCTAAGGTTGTAAAAAGTTGAGATTTTGATGGTTTTAGGGGAAAGAATGAGTGTATTTTGAATATGGAAATCATATGAATTGTGGTCAAGTAGACTGTGGCAAAATGTATTTTTCATTGATAGTAAAAACAGATTCTGCCATGCCATATGCTTTTTTTACAATGTGACCTTTATCGTTTTCCTATCAACCTGTGGATTTATGTCCTGTCCTCTTAAATCTTGAACAGCTTTGTTACTTATTTGTAACCAAGAGAATGTAGAATAAATGTTGCTGTTTTTTTGAAGCTAGGTTGTAAAGGTGATGTCCTTTTCACCTTGTTTGCAGGCACACCTTCTTTTGGAGCCCAAGCTGTCATGTAAAAAAAAAAAAAGGTACAATTATCCTGGGCCCAGACCACAGATACAAGGTGTTCCTTTACTAAACTCTTTTACCATGGATTCTGTGGGAATAGCATATTAGTTTGAATCACCATATAACAATTTATCACAAAATATAGTACCTTAAAATATAAGTAGTAGGAAGAGAAAGAGATCATTGATATGAGGGGGGGGGAAGCTGCTTGTATGTCATTACAGTGAAAAAAAGAAATTATTATTTAAATGTGGATGTGTGGATGACTGAGACAATTATAATTTTATTAATAGAAATAGAGAAATTTGCGTGAGATTATTATTTTAGAAAATTGAATTTTAGATGATGTAAGGAGATGTAGAGGTTAATGAGTGATAGTTCTTAAGTTTAGGACAAAAATATGAAAAAGAAATGGAGTCTGAGTCTGAAAATTAGTAAATCATCTGTCAGAGTAATTTGAGAAGCCATAGAGTGGCTCCTTGAATTTTTGCTGAGAGAGTGCATGCAGAGAGAAGAGAGGAAAGTATATTTATAGAATGATAAAATAAGGACAAGCTATAGAAAATTGGAAAACAGGGGAATTTACAAATTCTTTTAAAAATGAAAGAATAAAGAATTGTAAGATGAGTGATCATCAGGGTCAAAGAATATGTGAAGGACACTTTAATTTTTTCTGGTTGATTCAAGATAGAAATACATAATGGCAAATCATCACATATCTTCAAACACATAAAAGTCTTACAATAATGCAAGTAGAAGTAAATGATGTGTTTTTGTGCTTTATTGCAACCAATATAATAATATTTATGTGCTGGTCATTTTGTTAGATACTGGTATTACAAAAAAAAAAAGATCCTATCTTGCCTTTGAGGGATGGACATTTAATAGGAGAGATAGAGATATGAATAAACAAATCCAATAAATTATAAAGGTGAGAAAGTACATCTTTGTGAGTCATACAGGAGGATATTTGAGAAATAGAATTTAGGAAAGACTGAAACATGAGTTTGTTAAAGGGATGAACCATGAGAGACTATGGACTCTGAAAAACAACCTGAGGGTTTTGAAGGGGCAGGGGGTGGGAGGTTGGGGGAGCCAGGTTGTGGGTACTGTGGAGGGCACGCATTGCATGGAGCACTGGGTGTGGTGTAAAACTATGAACTCTGTTACGCTGAAAAGAAATAAAATAAATAAATAAATAAATAAATAAATAAATAAATAAATAAAAAGGGATGTTATTCCCGGGAAATTGCCCATCAACTCAACAAGTCTCACTGAACATTTGGAGTTATAACAGCATGCACCCAGATGAGAGGGCAGGCACGTGGCCAGAGTTTTCTAAACATTTCAAATGAATCAGGAAGATAAACATGCCTCTGAGAGTGGCGTAGGGAGATTGTGAAGGCCCCATAGTGATTCTTGCCTGAAGTGAGACAATTTCTATTTTAACCTCTCCATAGGGATTTGTAGGCGTAGGAAGATTGCATCCTAATCAGATAAACAACTGTGCTTCCCTCTCCCTGTGGGTGCCTGTGGGTAAATGAGTAAAAAACTTTACCGTCATTAAACTTTGCATGACTCTCTTGGTGTTGCATGTGTCTATTGGTATTTTGCATCAATCATTCAACTTTAGCCTTTAAAAAACCTTGCAGCTAACAGAGAAGGGAATTTCCGTTGAGCCAGATGTCAGGATTAGTTTTATCAGAAAAGTGACTTGACTTGGATCTTGGTAGGTAAATAGCTGTGTGTCCTGTGAATGCTGAAGATGGTAGCTCTTTTTGGTCACAGTGTGAAGTTTGCCTCAAAATTCAGAGATATCAATACCTTGGCATTTCTGTGGTCTGAAAAATGTTCATGTGGCTGGAGCTTTGGCAGAAATGACAAGAGGGACATATCAAACTTCTTTACATGAAAGGATTTTGACCCAGGAGACCTTTTCAGTGCTGTGATTATGTGGGGATCCTGAATTCTGTTAGAAATTCCTTAGCAGTCCTGAAGGTTGAGTACTCACCTCCAAGTTAACCATCAACACATATTAGTAGAACAGTGTTACAAGTACTGAAGGTTCAGGCTAATCAAATATGATTATTTAAACATTTCTCCTAGAAATGTTTCAGGATAGATTGGAGAGTTATAATTATTAAGTTTGCTTTAGTTCCTCTTGGGGACAAAAACATAGACTAAACATTTCTTTAACTCAATCTACCTTAGATATCCAATGATTTCTTTAATTGTATCCAGTTATTTAAGATTATTTTTGTAACTTAATGAGAAAATATAATTTTGCTTTTTAAAAACAATTCAGAATTTTTATTCTTATACATGGTTAGACACGTTCTTTATTTTTTTTCCCTCCTAAAACATACAAACTAAAAGTACTCCTGAATGGTATACAAATAGTAGGTGAAAACTATCTCAGTGAAACTTTATAAAGTATTATTGAGAAAACTCAATCTATTTAAAAATGTAATGAAGAGAGAGATATTTTTAAAATAAGGTATTTCCTATCTTAACAGAGTTAGGAGACAATACCTTTTAGCCAAATTACCTCCTGTTCCAAACACTTAAATCTTTCCTTTGCTTGAGGTTGTCTTTTGCTTATGGCTTTGTTTTAAGTGAATTTAGTATTTGATTACTTGACTGTGAAATCATACAATCTATGCTGTAAAGGGTAATCAAGACTGTTTTACTATTCACCAAAGATATCTCTAATGTTCCTGGGTTAATTGTATGCAGTACTTGGTGCTTTACTATTCTGTATAAAAGTTAAAGAAAGACAGCTAGCCTACGTGTAAGGATTTGTTGATACAGAATATATATTCTAAAGGGAAGGAAAAGTATTTACTAAGAAAGCTGAATAGTAAGCTAAGAAACAGAGGAATAAAACACTGAAAACATCATTTATCCTAATATTCCTCCCAATGTAGAAATTCCTTCTTCATGCCAAGAGACAGTGTCCTTTTCAGGCCTGAATTCTTCTAGCTATGGTAAACCTGGTACTCTGGGTATCCACTCACCCATTTTTGTTCACGGCTGACTTACGCAGGCTTCCTCCAAATGATCTAAAACCTGCCTTCCTATAACTTCTGATCATTGATCCTGTTCTTTGAAGACACCCAAAATAAGACCAACCTCCTTTTTAAAGGATCATGGCACAGGAAAAATTTGTTTTATTCTGATGAATATTTTTAGTCAACTTCAACTGTATTTCCCTTTCCATACGCAGTGATTATGTCCATGGTTGTTTAATTTATCATCCAGTATTTTCTGAAGTACTTTTCTCTTTTCCTTCTCTTTCTCTTTTATGTTACATGTTTGTATTTTATCATTTACTCTCCCAGTTGTGTTTTAACTCTAAGTTTGGTTCAAGTTTTTTGTATGTATGTGAAGTAAAAACAATTCTACACACGTATATGTCTCTGTCTATTTATACACACACATATCAGAATACCTTTGCTATTGTGTAATTTCTCAATGTATCAATCATCTTATAAGTGCCACCTTTCAAACCATGCACAACTGTGGTCTCCTTCCAAAGGATATGTCCTTTTAAGGAAGCTGTGTTGTAACGTGGGACAAAGGAGCTGGTAAGAAGGAAAAACCTTTACCATAAATGAATAAGAAATTTGTCAGATTTCACTAGGTCTGTGTAATGAATTGTTTATATATCCACCCTGTCCAAATTGTTTTCCTACTTACACCTAAAATTACCTATGTACTTGGAAATGAGAGGGCTGTTCAGAAAAACTGAGAGAACTAATACTAAATATATCATTCTTAAAGGGACTGCTTTTCACAGAGTCCAGTCTGTAGAAACCAAGTATTTTTCTCCATGAGAAGGCAAGTCAACAAATGGGAATACTGAAAAAAAAAAATCTGATGGAGGTAGCATGGAGAAATTATTGATGACCTGAGGCAGCTGGGGTAAGGGGTTACATGAATTTCCTCTGTGTAACAGCTATTCTGATTATGCTTAAGACAATTCTCTTTATTAAGGATTTCTAGAAAATTAAAATTGAACATTAAATTGAATTTGTTTTCAAGAAACAAGTAAGGAAATTAATTTAGTGCACCTAAGATAAAACCTTTTGTTTGACCTTATCTGGAATCCACTTACATAACACTAGTGAATTAATCCTGATTACAAATGTGATATGTTAGCTGATGTGATGTTTTTCTTTTTCTAGTACAGTATATTTCATGATCTCACTAAATGCAGCTCTCTGGCTTAGGAAGCTCTCTCAAAGTTTTTTGCATATTCAACTACCTATTTAAAACTTCTTCCTGGATGTATTCACTCACAAATATTTACCAAGAACCTAATAGGCAGGACCCACTCTAGGTGCTAGAGATATAAAGGTGAACATGATATCACTAGTTCTCTACTAAAAACCTCACCTTCCAGTGGTGAAAGTAAGAATGTAGAACATGTATCCTACAACTGAAACAATTGCAAGTTACAATCAGTGCCATGGTGAAAAAAATACATTGAGAAAATGGATTTTCATTGTTAGGGGAGATCTTAAGAAAATGACATTTACTTCCTTCTTCATGCCAAGAGACAGTGTCCTTTTCAGGCCTGAAAAGAGGCCTGTAGCTGAAGAAAGAGAAGAAGCTAATCATATAAAAAAAGGTACAGAACATATTCCTCACATAATTGTCCCTGTGTCCAAAATATTTAATGAAGTCCAATATGATTTCTGATAAGTGAGAGGGGTTGAGAGTGAACAAAATGAGGTTTGTGAAAATATGCAGTGATAAAACCCTAAATGAGCCATAGTAAGAACTGAGATTTGATCTTAAGTATAAGGGCAATGAGAAGCCATTGAAGATTTTTAATTAGTAGGGAGCAATGTGACTTGATTGAGATTAGAGAAGGTTCATTTATTACAGTCTAATACTGGACCAGAGGGGAGCAAATGTGGAAGTTGGGAGAGAGGTTATTTTGGGTAATGATCCATACTCAAAGTCCTGCATGAAGTGGGCAGCAGTAATGAAGAGGAATGGGGCACCTGGGTGGCTCAGTTGGTTAAGCATTTGCCTTCAACTCAGGTCATGGTCCCAGAGTCCTGGGATTAAACCCCATGTCAGGCTCCCTGCTTAGTGGGTAGTCTGCTTCTCCCTCTCCCTCTCCTCCCCCTGCCCCGCTTGTGTTTGCATGCTTGCTTGCTTTCTCTCTCTCTCTCAAATATATAAAATCTTAAAAAAATAATAAAGAGGAAAGGAAGTAGAACTTAAATTATACTTTAAAATAGAATCAGGACAAAAACCACTATTTTTAACATTGCTGACTTGCATAGATTTTTATCCCAATGAGCCAAAACCCACCTCACTATAGCTCCCAGCCATTGATTCTTTCCTCTGGAGACACATAAAATAAGAATTAATCTCTGACCTCACTCCATTATCTGACATAAAACTGTAAAACAGTCATTTAAACTCCATGACACAAAACATTACTATTATTCTGATGAATATGTGGTTAGACCATTTGAGGACTTGTGGTTAATAGTTGGGTTTCTTGCTTGAATCAATAGTGGTAATATATTTAACTTGATGGGGAGACATGAAGTAGGAAACAGGTCAGTGAAAAAAATCAAGATTTTCTGTTTTATGTATGTTATACTTGTGATATGAATTATGATCTTTGGGACACATGTGATTGGAGATAGCAAGTAGTCATTTGGATATTCATGTCTTGAGTTCAGAGGAAAAGTTTTACTTGAGGATATGAATTTGGAAGTCATCTATGTAAAGATGGTATTTAAATATTTGGAAAGTGATAATACTGCTTACTGAGAGTATTCAGTGGGAGAGAAGAGTTCCTAGGGCCAGCCCTTGAGAAACCCAGAATTTTCAAGCAGAACCAATAAAGGAAACTCAAAACATTATTTTCTAGCTATCCAATTCCTTGGATTCCCATAGCTTTTATTTGTACAAAATCAGGTTATTTCATGTAAGCATCAAATTAACCCAAGAAATGATTGTTGTAAGTAATAATAAAATGTGGTAATATAGCTAAAAGCCAAAGGAACATAATACAACATAGTTAATATTAATAAGACACAATATAAGAATAGAAAACCCACAAATGAACTTACAACTATATGGTTAATTAATATTCAACAAAGCAGGAAAGAATATCCATTGGAATAAAGACAGTCTCTTCAGCAAATGGTGTTGGGAAACTGGACAGCAACATGCACAAGAATGAAACTGGACCACCTTCTTACATCATACACAAGAATAAACTCAAAGTGGATGAAACACCTAAATGTGAGACAGGAAACCATCAAAATTCTAGAGAAGAACACAAGCAGTAACCTCTTTGACATTGGCCCTAACAACTTCCCACTAGATATGTCTCCCAAGGCAAGGAAAACAAAAGCAAAAATGAACTGCTGGGACTTCATCAAAATGAAAACTTCCATGCAGTGAAGGAAACAGTTGACAAAACTAAAAGGCAACCTTCAGAATGAGAGAAGATATTTGCAAATGACATATCCAGTGAGGGGTCAGCATCCAAAACATATAAAGAATTTATAAAACAGAATACCTCCAAAACAAATAATTCATTTAAAAAATGGGCAGAAGACATGAATAGACATTTTTCCAAAGAAGACACACAAATGACTAACAGACACATGAAAAAATATTCAACATCACTCATCATCAGGGAAATATAAGTCAGAACTACAGTGAGATATCACCTCAGACTTTGAGTGGCTAAAATTAACAACATAGAAACAACAGATATTGCTGAGAATGCAAGGAAAGGGGAACCTTCCTACACTGCTGATGGGAATGCAAACTTGTGCAGCCACTCTGGAAAACAATATGGAGGTTCACCAAAAAGTTAAAAATAGAACTACCCTATGATCCAGGAATTTTACTACTTAGGTATTTACTCTAAGAATACAAAAAATACTGATTTGAAGGGATACATGCACCCCAGTGTTTATAGCAGCATTGTCTACAATAGCCAAATTATGGAAAGAGTCCAAATGTCCATTCACTGATGAATGGATAAAGGAGATGTGCTACACACACACACACACACACACACACGCACATAAAGTAGAATATTACTCAGGCATAAAAAGAATGAAATCTTGACATTTGCAAAGAAGTGGATAGAGCTAGAGAATATTATGTGAAGTGAAATAAATCAGTCAGAGAAAAACAGATACCATATGATTTCACTCATGTGGAATTTAAGAAACAAAGGAGCAAAGCGGAAAGAAGAGAGAGGGAGAGGTAAACCAAGAAACAGACTTAAGTTTAGATAAGAAACTGAGGGTTACCAGAGGGGAAGTGGGTGAGGGCTACATAGGTGATGGGGATTGAGGAGGCCACTTGCTGTAATGAGCACAGGTGTTGAATGGAAGTGTTAAATCACTGTACTGTACACCTGAAATTAGTATTACACTGCATGTTAATTAACTGGAATTAAAATAAAAACTTAAAAAACATGCTGTAAGCTAAGTAAAAGTTCGAACTGTATTTCATTTAGAATACAACCTGGGATAGATTTCAGTTCTGCTTAAATAAAAGCTTGTTACAAGTCAAGAATATTGATTGTAAAATTGTTTTTTTTAAACAAAGCTTTAACATTGTAAAATTTGAGTTATTTTATTTTAATACCTGGACTTGTTTGTGATAAAATATACTCAGTGAAAATATGTTGTGCATAATACAGTAAAACAGGAGATTATCATAGAAGATAATGTAAGAGAAAAATCTAGATGGCCTTGGGTATGCTGATGACTTTTTAGATATAGCCCAAAAGGCATGATTCATGAAAGAGATACACTGAAATGAAAAACTTCTCTGTGAAAGACGCTGTCAAAAAAGTGGGAAGAGAAGCAACAGACTGGAAGAAAATATTTACAAAAGACATATCTGATATAAAGAGCAATATCCAAAATATACCGAAAAAAAGAAACTATAAAACTCAACAATAAGAAAACAGAGAACCTGTTTAAAAATGGACAAAGACCTGAACATATGGACAAAGAAAATATAGAGAAGGCAAATAATGTAAAAAGACATCAACATCATTTGCCAATAGGGAATTGCAAATTACAACAAGAATAAGATGTGGTTACACCCCTATCAGAATGACCAAAATCTGGAACATTGACAACACCAAATGTTGGTGAGACTATCGAAAAACAGGAATTCTCATTCATTGAATTCTCATCCAATTTACATTAGAAATGTAAAATGACTCAGCTAATTTGGGAAACAGTTTAGTGGTTTCTTACAAAACTAAACATACTCTTACTGTATGATCCAGCAAATGCATTCTTTGGTATTTACCCAAACATGTTGAAAAGTTGTGTCCACACACAAAAATCTGCACATAGATGTTTATAGTGGCTTTATTTGTATTTGCCAAAACTTCAAACAACCAAAGTTGTCCTTCAGTAAGTTAGTTGATAAATAAAATGTGGTTCATCCAGACAATGGAATATTATTCATCACTTAAAAAAAATGAGCTCATTGTTGCAACTATTATGCTAAGTGAAATAAGTCAATCAGAGAAAGACAATTATCATATGATCTCACTCATGTATGGAATATAAGAAACAAAATAGAGGATCATAGGGGAAGGGAGGGAAAAATAAAACAAGATGAAACCAGGGAGGGAGGGAGACAAACCATAGGAGACTCTTAATCATAGGAAACAAACTGAGGGTTGAAGGGGAGGGGAGTGGGGGGATGTGGTAACTGGGTGATGGACATTAAGGAGGGCACATGATGTAATGAACATTGGGTGTTATATAAGACTGATGAATCACTGACCTCTATCTTTGAAACCAATAATGCATTTTATGTTAATTAATTGCATTTAAATTTTAAAAAATGGGAATAAAAAGAAAAAAATTAACTATCAAACTATGAGAAGATATGGAGAAACTTAGAAGTGTATTACTAAGTGAAAGAAGCTGATCTGAAGAGGCTACATATACATATTCTAAGTATATGACATTCTGGAGAAGGCAAAAACTGAAGACCATAGAAAGACTAGTAGTTGCCAGCAATTAGTAGGGAGGGTATGATGAACAGGTAGAGCAGAGAGGATTTTTAGAGGAGTGAAACTATATTGTATGAAAGCATATAGGTATATACATGTCATTGTTCATTTATCCAAGCCTATAGAATGTACAACATGAAGAGTAAATCCTGGTATAAACAATGGACTTTGGTTGATGTATTTGATTGATATATCAACATAGGTTCAGCAGTCATAATAAAGGGACTACTCTGGTGAAGGATGTTGATACTAAGAGGGGTTGTTCTGTTCTGAGGCCAGTAGGTATAAAGAACTCTCTCTGTACTTTCTACTCAATTTTGCTGTGAACCTACAATTTCTCTAAAGACAAAATCTATTTTAAAAAAAAAGATACATCTGACATTTTACTATAATTTGTCAAATAAATATGTAGAATACTCTACTGGTTCTTTGATCCTGGAAGATTCCTCATCAACAATATTATCTAGGTTCTTGTATTTTCAGAAATATTTGCACTGTAGCCTTTGTGCTTGTGTGATAGCTTATATACATTAAAAATGTTTTTTATTTTCTTATCTTGATTACAGATATTTTTTTCTCTTTTTTAGTCTAACATTGAATATTTCTTTGGAAAAGTCTGAGGCCACACTGGAAATTTTTCAGTCATAGGTGACTTATTTGGTTTTGGCTACCCCAAAGATTCTATTTTCATAATTTTTTCATGCATTTTTATATATTTCTAATACTCTTATAGTATGGTAACTGAATTGGGATAAATTAGGATATGAACTGTATCCTTGGCACATGCTGCATTCTTTTACAATATGCATTAGCTTCTTTATTTCAGAAAAAATCATCAGTTAAGTCATACATATAAATATTTTTTCCATTATTAAATATTCCATATTTGGGAAATCCAGAATTTATGTGTTTTTTAATGTGTTTTTGCCCACTCTTACTAATCTTTATTTAAAATTTCTTTAATTTTGTTTTTGTTAGTCTTTCTCTTCATATGTCTGTGTCATTTATGTATTTTACTCAATGGTTATTTTCTTTTGTGTTAATTTTTAATTCGTCTTTTCTTTCTAATATTTTTTTGAGTTTCAATAGCTCATATTTCTTCCCATGATTTTGTCACGTTATATCTTACTTAATTTTGTCATATTATATCTTACTTATTATATTACTCATTTGTCTTTTTCTTTGCACAGGAAAATAGATAAATAATTATATCAATTTCTGTTTTTCTCCTATCATTTTGTGTATGCTGAGTCACATTCATATTTATTACCAATCATGGAATCAGTTGGATTATCCCTGCTATTTGCAGAGATCTCCTGTGGATGAAGGATACATACATTCTTCTAGGCTTCATGGTTCCCTACTCCATTGTAAACTTTATTGCCTTACTGGAGCCATATTGCTGTGCATTACAATGGCTTCTCTCTGTATTTAACTATGCTTAACTGAAAGGAATTATTTTCATGAGTGCTTCTGTCACCAGACCTTGTGGCCCCCCATTCACTGCTCCACCTAAGACATTTACCTTCATTGAGTCCCCCTTCCTTTTGTACTGAATATCTTTGTATCTTCAGGGATGTTTTACTTTTCTCTGCCTATTTTCAGCACTACTGTACATGAGAGTTTTGAAGATTAATGCTGTTTAGGAATGAACATTGTACATTGTGCTTATATTTCTCCCATTTTGGTTCACTTTGCATTTAATGTAGTTTCAAACTGAGGGACGCCTGGGTGGCTCAGTTGGTTAAGCAGCTGCCTTCGGCTCAGGTCATGATCCCAGCATCCTGGGATCGAGTCCCACATCAGGCTCCTTGCTCGGCGGGGAGCCTGCTTCTCCCTCTGCCTCTGCCTGTCACTCTGTCTGCTTGTGCTCGCTCGCTCTCTCTCCCTCTCTCTCTGACAAATAAATAAATAAAATCTTTAAAAAAAATTTTAAAAAATCAAGAAAATTGATATTGTCTTTCAATGCTACATATATTTTTATTCTAGTTTTACTTTTTAATATTATTATTTCATCAATGAGACAGTTGGTACATAGCTAAACAATTCAGTTAAAATCCTGTTTTATAGGTAATCATCATAAGTGAAAAGCCTGTTTATATTTACATAAAAGTCATTTCATCTTTTTTTTTCCAAAGATTTTATTTATTTATTTATTTATTTGACAGAGAGAGATCACAAGTAGGCAGAGAGGCAGGCAGAGTGAGAGAGGGGAAGCAGGCTCGCCGCTGAGCAGAGAGCCCTATGTGGGGCTCTATCCCAGGACCCTGGGATCATGACCTGAGCTGAAGGCAGAGGTTTTAATCCACTGAGCCACCCAGGCACCCTAAAAGTCATTTCATCTTAATGTGCATTAGAAACTACATAATTTCAGAGACTTTGTTGCAAATAATGACATTTGCATTTGTCTACAACTGACATAAGATTATAGATTTAAGAAAAAGATTACTAGTCATGTAGAGCTATGTGACTATGGTGGGGTCAAAATTCTGAACTTTCCTTTTCTTTATAAAATCTCTTCCAATCCAAGTTTGAAGAAAAAATGAGGGAAGCATATCCACTAAAGATACTCATGTGTAATGCTTAAAGGTAAAGCAGATGTAAATATTTTATATCTTTTTGACAATCAAATTATTCATATTAATGAATTATTAAATGTAATTAAAATAAGCAGACAAGCAAATTCCTCTCTATTGGACCTGGAATATTTCCTTTTTATTTCACTAGTCTTGATTTGATTTTAATTTCTCAAATATTTCCAGAACTCTTAAGTTGTGGCAATATAGTCAGTTATATATCAAATAAAGATGTGATTTAATGTACCATAAAGCATATGTAAAAATCTCTAAACACAAAGATGCATAAATAAAATGATAGTTTAGTTCGACTAAAAGTCACTTAGCAGTTCTCTGTTAATTATAACTATTATAATGATTAATTTCCTGGAGATATTCACTTAAACATTGTTTAATAACAAAAAATTTTTCAACCTTATCATATGTATTTTGTAAGTATGCTAAGGGAGTAGGAATGCAGCCACAGGGGGAGGGGCATGAAACTCCACTGGGATACTTCTCATACTTCTCTCTTGTCTTACTTGTGGAACAAATCTTGATCTCTTGGGGAATGACAAAATGCACTGTCACCCTTACTGGTGTAAACCTACTGGAACATGTA
Organism: Mellivora capensis; assembly: GCA_004024625.1. Classification (NCBI taxonomy): domain Eukaryota; kingdom Metazoa; phylum Chordata; class Mammalia; order Carnivora; family Mustelidae; genus Mellivora; species Mellivora capensis. The sequence goes on along the minus strand of PISX010004951.1, from coordinate 31,516 downwards.
AAAGAAAACAGTAAATAACCCTGTACCTAAGGTAGGGGCATCTGCTAGACCTAGAGCTGTAGCAGGAGAGGGACAGGCATCCTGAGGAAGGTACACAGGGAGTCATAGGAACATGGTAACTTCCAAAGATTTAGCTTTAATAAATAGTAACAACAGAGAAGATATCTGTAATGTTTTACCCTTCTCCCTTAGACTAACAAGTTTGAGTAACAAATAACAGCAAAATAATATTGAGAGAAGTACAGCGAAGGCATAAGAGAATGTAAGGAAAGCCTATCTGAGAGACACTGTAAAGGAAAGACCTAAAGTGAACATCAAAGGGACAAAAACAACAATAAAAACAAACAAAAACCTACACTGTACCAGCCCCTAACATGATGTAGTGTATTGCTAGAAGCATTAGAAACCAGTGGTGGACTGACTATTACCATATTAAATAATCCTGAAATGCAGTTCAACTCCTAACTATATGAACACAAATCCTTGTACTAAAGACATAGCAGAGGGAAAGATGTTCACATTTTCAGGCTAAACACTAGATACCAAAGCTTTGACCATTACACTCAATGTATCTAGTTTTCAACAGCAAAATTATAAAGCACACAAAAAGGTAAGAGAAAACAACACATTTTCAAGAGACAAACTAGTTATCAGAGCTAGACAGATAATGACACACCTATTGGAACTAGCTGACAGAAAATTAAATGTTTAAAATATTATAGATTCTAAAGAATATGATGAACAGTATGAAAGATTATGTGAGTAATTTCAGCAGAGAGTTGGAAATTGTAGAAAAGAATGAAATGGAAAGACCACAAATGCATAATCAGTAATAGAGAAAAAAAATACTTTAGGTAGGTTTGCTCATCAATAGATTAAATACAACTGAAGAATGAATTAGTGAACTTAAAGATAGGCCAGTAGAAATTAGGGAACTTAAACACAGAGAGGAAAAAGTAAAAAACAGTGCGCCCAAGACTATCATTTGTCAAGATATGTATAAATAGAATCCAGAAAAAGAAGTAAAAGAGAGTACAGATGAAATCTTACCAGAAATAATGGCCAAGAATTTTCTAAATCTAGTGATAACTCCCAAAGCATAAATCAAATTAAAATAGAGAGCACCAACTAGAATAAATAACCCAATGAAACAAATAAACGAACAGAAACCTAGGTACATTGCATAGAAAATTTTGAGAGCAAAGGCAAAGAGAAAATCTTGAGAACAGAAAGACACATTACAAACAGGAACAAAAATAGGAATTACAGAAGACTTCTTGTCATAAACCATACAAGCCAGAGTATGATGGAGATATCTCTGAAGTGCTGAAAAGTAAAATGAAACAAAGCAAAAAAATAAATCCCTTTCATGTCATAATTATATAAGCAGAATATAGGATTTTAGCTAAAAAAAGAACCCTGAAATTAGAATAAGTCTGTAATGTGTAGCATTCTGCCAATTTTTTTTTGGTTTGATAATTTTTTTTATCATAATTTAAGATGTTAATGTTAGTGAGAGATGGGCAAAAGTGTACGGAAATTCTCTGTGCTATCTTTTCAACTCTTTAACAAAAAAGCAAATGAGTCATTCAAAACCAAATAACTACACAATAGTCAATTTTAGAAGGAAGATTATTTCATATTTTTAGTTACTGCCTATTTTAATAATATGTTAAATTTGTAGGAAATCTTTGCCTTTAGTTTTGTAAAGTAGATTTTTATTTTGGTGAATTTCAGAAGTCAGTGGATTTTGGTATGGATTTTTCCCCCCTGCATATTATAATTAGTTTCAACAAGGAACTTAAGATAAATTTGTATGACTCATAAGATGTATGACATAAGTATAAAAGTTTTAAAATATATACTGATGAAAATAAATGTGAATAAGTAATTTTTTAAGTACTAGTTTGGATTATGAAACAAAGACATTTATTTGTATTTGACCAAGTTTAAATCCATGGTTTACTTAATCTTACTTTAGTTCAGAATCTAAGTTTTTTTCCTTTTACTATATTTTCTGTATCTTCCTCAAAATACCTACTTTCCATTAGGTGTTATTTTCCTTTTTTCCCTATTCTGTAAATCTAGTCAACTATATTTAGTTATTATGGCACCTTCTACATTGCATGTGTATATATGTACATGGTGGTGTGTATGTGTTTCTCCCCCATTTTACTAAGCTTGTATTTGATTCTAATAATTTTATCCACATATTCAAGTTTACATGATATCCTTGTCTAATTTTCATTTTCTCCAATAAACCTTCATTTTTCCTGTGTCTGTATCCATACTATGGCACATGAAATGCTGTTAATTCATATCTGCCTAGTGAAATCTAACTTACCCTAATGATCTGAATCCTTTGCTAATAACTTTATTAATAATTTCCTGATCACTTACAATTAAAAACTCTTATTATTTTTATTTATAATTGTAAGTCATTGAGTGTTCTGTGCTTATTTTATATCTACTGCTTTATTTTCACATTATTTGATATAAATATTCTGCCTATTCAGCTATGCAGTGGACTAGGACAAGTTGGTTAGTCTCTTGGTTGCAGAACATTTCTATTACACATGAAAACATTTACAAACATTGCCTAATTCAGTTATCTCTTGTTTGTCCTCAGTTTTTAGATGATTAAAGTATTCTTTTAAAAAGCAAGCAATGAAAAATCAGATAAAGGGCTATTTATTGAGTCTTACAGAAAAGAGACTTTTATACCCATCATCTTTCTTTCTTTCTTTCGTTCTTTCTTTCTTTCTTTCTTTCTGTAAGTAGGTTTTGTTTTAGGTACTGTAGTTTCATTTTTTTCTTATCCAGCCTCTTCAAGGTTAGTAAATCACTAAAAGTAATCTTTTATTCCTCTGAATCCTATATGTGTGATGTAAAATGCATACAGCGATACATGCGCTGTTCACCTTAAATGTTACTATGAAGAGCAAAACAGTAATTGTGTACACAAAATTGCTTAGGATATTACCTATGCTCTGCTAAAATTAGGATAACAGACCACAATATTTATTTTTAAATAGTATGAAAGCCCCACTTATCAACCATTTTAAGACATTTTGAGATACATTATAATTGACTCCAATTTACAGATGATATATAAGAAACTGGAATCTCTGGAGCTGGATGGATCTTTCCTTATATTAACATGGCTTAGAGATGGAGACTGAGCTACAATGAAATGATTCCATGGCATTATTCTTTTATTGTTTCAGTCAATGATTCACCAAATCAAAAGGATATTCCATTTCTTTCTTACTAACTAGTAATTTTTAATCTGTTTTTGGAAGTTTGTAATTCTCCCACTAAAGTTTAATATTGTAGGATAAAAGTTATATTAATTAATGATTTTCTTAGATAAAATTTTTTTTAAATTTTTTAAATTTATTTATTC
>PISX010004951.1:0-28010 GCA_004024625.1 Mellivora capensis | reverse complement strand
TGAACAAAATCTTCCTTGCCGGTTTAACCGCAGCTGGTACAATTTTTCTTTGACAACCGAAAATACAGTTTATTCAACTGAAGCATTATGTTATATTCTAGGACGTTCAAAGCCTGATTTGGACCTTAAATTAAGTAATCATGTAGGATGCTGTCTTAGCTTCAGATTCTATAAGAAAATACTATAGACCTAGTGGCTTAAATAACAGAAATTATTTCTCACAGTTCTGGAGGCTGGGAAGTCCAAAAATAAGTTACCATCTGATTTGTGTCTGGGGAGAGCCCCTTTCCTGGCTTGTAGATAGCTGCCGCCTTGCTGTGTACTCACAAAGCCTTTTTTTTTTTTTTTTTTTTTTTTTTTTTTTTGTATAACGCTTATGGAGAGAGAGAGAGAGAGAGAGAGTCCTGTGTCTCTTTTTTTCTTTTTATAAGGACATTAATCTATCATGAAGGCCCTAGCCACATGACCTAATCTAATTATCTCCCAAAGGCATTATGGCCTCTAAATACGATCACGCTGGGGATTACGGATTCAACATATGTATTTGGGTGGGGGGGATGCAAACATTTAGTCCATAGCAGATACTGTGACCTGCATCTTTGTGGCGCCATTTCTGTTGTTTAATTATATTAACTAATATTATTAATGTTATGCTAAGTTAATGGTTTTTTAACTATATTTTTTAGTAGCTTCCATGTTTATGCAAACAAATAAAGTATCACATTAGAAAAAAGAAAAGATCACTCTTAGCTTAAGTCCATTAAATTTATTATATATATAAATATAAATATATATATATATATATATACAATCTTGAACATTTTACCAAGAAATAAGCTGTGTTATCTAATAATCTAATCCATTAGCCTTGTCTAGTATGTACATTTTTATCTAGTAAACTATGGTTCCAAAGTTGAGCAGGCTGGGAGGTGCAGACCTCCCCTATTTGAGCAATGCCCATCACCACCTCCGTTCTATCTCATCCCACCTAGGAAGACTCACATTGTTAAGACCTCATTGTTGAAACTAGTTTGTCTCTCTCCTGTTTGCTTAACAGATGAATATTTTAAATGAGAAAGATCATATGACTTTAAAGGCTTAAAGTAAATTAGACAAAGGGACAAAATAAAAACCTAGTCTATGTATGATATATTTTCAGAAAATGAAGTATTTAAAATGTTTCGGTTAATCTTCTGATATTTCAAGGAAACAGAAGGTCAGATTTGTCCCATAATCTTGTGTTTTCTTTTCTATATATTACTTTCAGATGATAAAAAAAGTATATATATATTTTTTTGAAATGCCATTGATTTTAAATGTAGTTCCCAGTATCTTTAAATAAATCAACTTAATGAGATTATATATAAATTTTAACTTAAAAAAAAGATTTTATTTATTTATTTGACACAGAGAGAGAGAGAGAGAGATCACAAGCAGGCAGAGAGGCAGGCAGGGGGGCGGGTAGCAGGCTCCCTGCTGAGCAGAGCCAGATGCGGGGCTGGATCCCAGGACCCTGAGACCATGACCTGAGCGGAAGGCAAAACCTTAACCCACTGAGCCACCCAGGTGCCCCTAAGTTTTAAGTTTAACTTTTAATGCTGATTGTTATATAAAACAAACAGTAATTGAATATATCTTCTCCTATCCATGATTTTCTTTATTTTTCATTCTAATTTTGGCCTACTGACAAATGTCTTTACCTTATAACTTCTTACAAGTTTCAAAAGAGATAAGAAAAGGCTATTTAAAAGTTCAGGAAAATCCCAATGTTATTTAGGCTAGACATCGTGCATCTCTCTGTCTTTGTGGTAGAAATCAGAATTCCAAATAGGATTTTTAATATCTAACAGGTATAGTTACCTGTACAGTCCATCATGTAATTTTATTAATCTCACTGAGAACACATAAACACTCTTCCTCTTTTTCTCCTTTTGATTTTTTAGGCTATTTACTTGGTAATCTTTCCTTCTGCCTAATGGCCCAGTGGCTCCCTAGTGACAATATTTCCTTGTCTTCAGATACTTAGGGGTACATTAACTCTTTCAGCCCTTCAGGGACCACTTGGTGTGCTCTAATGAGTAGTAACATTGAGGAAAGCCCGTAATTTACTTTAGACAAAGAGGTCACACCCATACTTTAAGATATTTTTTATTTTCATCAAGGTGCTATTTACACATATTTTCAGAAACTAATCATGCTAAAAATATTTTAATAATAGCAGCAGTGCCTTACTTTTTCCCTTCCCAACTCTACAATGGGTCTTCAGCATAGCCCCTTACAAACTTCTAACATTTCTTATGTTACATTTTTGCTATTCTAAATAGTATGTGTCCCTTGATAGCTCTTGATTTATTGAGTTTTGACATAATATAACAAATTTTATTAGAGTAAATGAGTGTCTGGTCCTCTGAATATGTTCCTATAAAGCCAATTTGTATTAATCAATATTCAGTGTTCTATTATTACACTAATATAGATAGGGCTCAAAGCAGAGCCAATTAGTCTACCAAAATTACAATTCTCCCACCCTGTAATATGTTCAGCCAATTTGTTTAGCTAACTAGTATGTCAGTTGTTTTATCTTCCTCTGGAATTTGCTTTCGAATGTACTTAATTGTTATTACTTCTTAAAAAATTATTGTTAATCATCCCACTCTTGTATTTTCCATTTAATTTTTCACAAATTAAAGGGCATTTCTTTTTTCCTTAAAACTTAGCTTACAAGACTGGATCCTCCAGATCAGGTATAGCTTGATTGTTTTATTTTAACATTTCACCATTAAGTATGATTTTTATTGTATTTTCTCAATATATTTTATTATATTAAGTGATTTCCATAACTGAGTAAGATTTTTGTCATGACTATATATTGAGTTTTATCACTTTTTCTCAGTTTGTTGAGACCATCATGATTTTTCTTCCTTATTTTAAATTTTTCCCATATTTGTACCAATGAATTTTTCTTCAGTCAAGTAAGTTTAACCTGCACTGTTTTAAGAGGAATTACAATTTCTCTGTCCTTTGATATCCACACAGTGCCTCTCTGAGATTCTATCATGCCAGTATCCATTCCAAATCTCCAGGGTTTGGAGCATGTAGCATTTTATAGTTTTCAAAATAAAATTTAATTTTGAATATCTGTAACAATTGCTAAGTCCACTGTTGTGATTCTGCCCTTTTAGAGCTAACCACCCCAATTTTAAATGTGATCCTGAGCAAACTCAAAGATCTGCATGATAACATGGATAAATACATAGTAGAAATATTACCTGGCATCACGTTTTACTAGTGATCAGCCAAGACTCCAAGAGAGAAGCAGTAACCATATATTCTCAATGTTCATCTCCATATATAGAATGCCCCACATCTATCATACACAGCTGCCTAAATTTCCTGCTCTTTTTCACCAGGACACGTTTTGGGATCAGAATGATAATAGCAAAAGGTGGATGAAGATCAAACTACTTCTGTAGTTTTGGGGGTCTATTTCACTAGCTATAACTAAAAACCCTGAATTCTTCAGCATATCTGAAGTATGTAAACCTACAAGAACAGGTCTATTCACACACACACACACAAAAACACAAAAATAAAACCAGCATAGGTATATCCTGCTAAAAGTGTTCCTTAGAAAAGAGATTAGTACATAGCTACACTTAAAATATCCCACTGGTATATTTACATGGATTTCTAGTTAAAGTCAAAACACTTTCACCTGCCACTGAGGAAAGAGGAAATGAGGAAAAAGGATTAACATTCTACCTCTGAAGAGCTTTTTCTCTTTGATTCTCTTATTACTTAATCTACTATAGCAGATTTTTTTTATGTTTTATTTTTTTTTAAATGTAGACTCCTGGGTCCCTGTTCTAGAATATCTGATTTAGTATGTCTAGGGAAGAACCTAGGAGTCTGCTTCTTCTTCCTTTTTTCTTAAAGATTTTATTTATTTATTTATTTATTTATTTGACAGAGAGAGAGAGAGAGAGAGGGAATACAAGCATGGGGGGTGGGAGAGAGAGAAGCAGGCTTCCCACTGAGCAGGGAGCCCAATGTGGGGCTTGATCCCAGGACCTCAGGATCATGACCTGAGCCGAAGGCACACGCTTAATGACTGAGCCATGCAGGCACCCCTGTAACTGATTGTTTTAGACCTTAGTGTATTACATGACATATATAGATTATGCCAATATTCTCATGACCCTTGAAGACCTTTAGTACTCAGTCCAAACTTAGCTTTCACTTCCCCTATATCATCCTGTCTTTTGAGGAAAAACCTATTTGTGCCATCATAATTTAAGATATTCTTTCCAAAAATAGAAAGTTGTGCTAGTATCATCTTAGGATAGCATTTATGTCCAGCTTCAATTCTAATAATATTTGGAATATCACTTCTCTTAGAAGAAATTCCCTGAAAGTTTGAAATAAGTGATATTGTTTTTCTCTGTCACAACAAAATAATTCCCCTATAATAATTTACGTGTATCCTCTTTTGAAATGAATTTTTGTATAATTAATTTGATATATTCTAATTTTATTAAAAATTAATATTTATTAATTTATATAATCCCCAAGCAAAGAGAGTTCTAAACTCTGTTTTGGGTATGTCAAATGATTACCTTTTGTTACAGTGATTCCTAGGAATTGATAGTGGTGTTATAATAAATATTGTTTTAATATTTTTAATTTATTTTTAATTTTTAAAAATTTTTTATTTTTAAAATTTTTAAATTTAATTTTTAAAAATTATATTTTTAATATAAAAAATAATGTTATAATAAAGGATTCAACAGCTGAGACTAGACTTAGCAGGAAATAGTTTAAAGATTTATTTATTTTAGAGAAAGAGGGTGCTAGTTGGGGAGAAGGGCAGAGGGGAGAAGCAGACTCTCTGCTGAGCAGGGAGCCCAAAGGTGAATTGGGGAGGGGAGTGCTCCATCTCACGACCCTGAGATCATGACCCTGAGATCATGACCTGAAAGGAAATCAGGAATCAGATGCTTAACTTACTGAGCCACCCAGGCTCCACTTTAAAGACTATTTAATGAAGTTTTCCCTAAGTATAGAACACATGAAGAGTAATAAATATTCTCAATATTTCCTTTAAATTTGCATTTAAAAACTTTATTTTACATTATGAAACATATTAAAAAAGTTCAAACATTTAAAAACCTTGTGATGGGTGGCTCAGTCAGTTAAGCATCTGCCTTCAGCTCAGGTCATGATCCTAGGGTCCTGGGACCAAGTCCCACATTGGGCTCCCTGCTCAGCCAGGAGTCCGCCTCTCTCTCTTCCTCTCCCCCTGCTCATGCTCTCCTTCACTCTCTCTCTAAAATATACATAATGGGATGCCTGGGTGGCTCAGTTGGTTAAGTGGCTGCCTTCGGCTCAGGTGATGATCCCAGTGTCCTGGGATGGAGTCCCACATTGGGCTTCTTGCTCAGCAGGGAGCCTGCTTCTCTCTCTGTCTCTGCCTGCCACTCTGCATGGGCTCGCTCTTGTGCTCTCTCTCTCTCTCTCTGACAGATAAATAAATAAAATCTTTTTTAAAAAAAGATAAAATATACATAAAATCCTAAAAAATTTAAAAATTATAAATATAAATAAATAAATAAATAAATAAAAACCTTATGCGACAACTAAAAGTTGTAGATCTTGAAATGATCACCATTTATAGATGACTTTTTAAAAATGAAAAAATAAATAATATTTTTGCTATTTTTAAAAGATCTTATTGAGGGATGCCTGGGTGGTTCAGTTGGTTAGGCTGCTGCCTTTGGCTCGGGTCATGATCCCAGGGTCTTGGGATCGAGTCCCACATGGGTTCCTTGCTCGGCGGGCAGCCTGCCTCTCCCTCTGCCTGCTCAGCCTGCCACTCCCCCTGCTTGCGCTCTCTCTCTCTCTCTGACAAATAAATAAAATCTTTTTTAAAAAAAGAAAGCTTATTGAGCTTTAGTTATAGGGTATCATCAAAAAATTCTGTGTTTAACAGAATTTGTTAAGATAAAGTAATCAAGACAGCTTTTCCTACTACCTAAGAGTTTGCACATTAATTTTATATCTTGTATTGTAATAGATTACCTTCACAGCTTATTTGTTCCATGACCACCTGTTCAGTTCTGCTATGTTGCACCTAAATACCTTGAATCATTGTGGTAAATCATCTGTAGAGTCTTCTGAAATGGAATGTATCTGGGAAAGAAAGCAAAGATTAGAAATGCAAATGATCTAATTGTTGTTTTGGGTGTTGTTATATTAACTTTTTCTTTCTTTAATTTACTTTGTAAGAGAAAATAAGATGATTTTGAATTATTCACCACATTTCCCTCCAATGTGAGCCTTTTTTTATTGTGATTAGACTTTTACAACAAGTGTTAATGTTTTTTACTAAGAAGCAGGTTAATTGTACCATCTATTTTCAATTAGCCCTAATAGAGTGCATGTATAGCTGTGGAGTCTATTGTGCATGTCTTTATAGAAGTGAGGAAATGGAGTAAAAGCTATTATTTTTGATGTCCTGATAAATTATACTCCATATTATGTTAGATTAACAAAATGAATGACTAATGTTCCATGTACACATGAGCTGTGACAGCATTTTTGACTCTTAATAAATTTGAATACTGGCTGATAACCAGTCCTTTTTCATGTTAAGTGCAAATTTAATCTAGATTATTTCATTACCTTTAGTCACTGGCTTCTAAACACATTATATATATATACATACATACGTATGTATGTATGCATAACATACATATTTCTGTATGTGTATAACTGTTATTTACTTTTCAGCATTAATCAGGCAAATTCTAAAATATTTAAGTTTTTTTGTTATCTTATGAGAACATACATGCCAAATCTTATGGGAAGATATAGAATGAAATGCATAGTTCTTAGCTTACTGAGAAATGGAATGTGAACTTTTACATTTAGAATTGTGAAAGTTAATTGTTCAAAAACTTTTATGTGTGTGTATATATATATATTTATATTTACATATATATAAATATAATTACATATATTTATAGAAACATCTTGAACAACAATGAAAATCTAATTTTTAATGGTTGCTAAGATTTAGAAAATTAATAACTGGGAATGCTTACATTAGTTATACTTATAAAAGGCCAAATTTTCACTTGCTATATTTTGTAGATAGTTTTAATTCAGGAACACCAATAAATCTAAAATGTATCAAATAATATTACTGGAAGACATCATACTTCTGTAAATACTGAAGTGTTTTTTTTCTATATATCTTCTAGGGTTTTGGTTCATTTTCAAACTGTGATTCAATCCTGAATTGATGATTTCAGCCCTAGTTTTGCCTTCTTTCCCTGTCAAAACAAAATTAAAAACCCCAGAAATAAAATTTAAAAAATGCTAAAACTCTGGGATGTGAAGATATTACACTGTTTTACATAAAGAAATTTTAGGAACATTCTCTAAAATAACTATTCTTTGAATATTTCTAATGCAGATTAATGAATTAACTGTAAATTTCAGTAGCAAGGAGAGTTATTTAAATTCATTTCAGCTAAATGGAAAAAAATATTTCATTTCAGCTACAATTTGCCAAATATATTTAATCATATAATCCATTTTTTAGAGAACACATATTGACATTTTTTAACTAGTTTTTCTTCAAAAAACACTTGAAAACAAATGATATGTTATGTTGAGAAATGATGTTATGATATATTGATAAATGATAAGTTAATAACAAATCACATCAAATTGTGTATTAACATTTGAACACAGTAAAATCAGGTTAGAACCATTTTAGGTCAGCAAAATAGTCAAAACTTAAGAAAATTATTAATGCATCCATATTTGCAAAGGAGAAAAATAACATAGTTTTTTGACATCTTAAATGTCATTTGATAGAAACAAATATTTCCTTTGTGTAAAATGTCATGTTACTGGAATGATAGGAAGCTTCCTTACATGAAGAAGAGTATTAGAATAGTAAAGAAAACATCAGTTTCAGTGATTAAACACTTAACCTGCTGAGCCACCCAGGCCTACCAGCAGTTTTTTTGTTGTTGTTATTAACATGTTAATGTTGTAACACAATTTTATCACATATATTTTACTTTTTTTTAAATTAATTTCTTTTCAGCGTAACAGAATTAATTGTTTATGTACCATGGAGCACTGGGTGTGGTACATAACCAACAATTTTTTCTTTATTGTCATTTGTTCATCCAACCAAACTCATTTCCTATGAATATACCTCAAATGAGGCTTGTACTTACTCCTGAAATTACTCAAATGTATTTTAGCAATATTTGTCTTAAAATCTTATTAGATATATACATATGACAAAAATTAGAAGCAACTATAATTCTTCAAATTATAAAAATTGGCTTATTGGAAAATAAACTAAACTAGAAACTAAAAAACATTTCTTTTAGTCTTGGCTTTAATGAGCTATCCTGTGCCTCTGAGTAATCTCTATGAGTATTCTAGTCATCCATAAAATGAAGAAAACATGGTTACATATTCAGTAAATTCCCCTATTTTTTTTCATTTTATTTTATTTCTTTTCATTGTTCCAAAATTCATTGTTTTAACGTTGTATTTCAACCTTTATATAGCTGAACCCCTAAGCAGTTGGGTTCTTTTTTAAAATGAAATCTTTAGGATAGAAATCTAAAACTCCCACAGAATTAGCCAATTAAAATAATTAATGTTTTATGTCTTCATTTGGTAGCCAAATGCCTGAATTTTAGCTATGACCATCCGGAATAAAAACTTTATTTTCCAGTTCTTAAAGCTAGATATGGCCAGATGACTAATTTCTGATCAACAATATTAAAAAAACAAAACAAAACAAAACCCTGATGTATGCAATTTGAGTATAGCTTTTAAAAAGGAAAATAATTGTGCTTTCCTTTGTTCTTTTTTGGGGGGGTACTTCCTATTGGGTGGAATATTGAAGTGAGAACAGAACTTGATCATCTTAATAATAATGGAATCTATAAGGATTAGGCTAGCAAAAGAGAACAGAAGTATGGGCCTCCAACCATATAATCACCATATCACATTTGGCCTTTTGTTTGGACTATTAGGTGGTACAGGAATAAACTTCTAGTTCCTTAAACCATTGATAATTTGGTTCTTTTTTTTAATGACAGGCTACATTTGTATCAATTAATGTAGTTTTTAAAATTTTGTTTTAAATTTATTTATTTGTCAGAGAGAGAGGGAAAGAGAGAGAGCGAGCACAAGCAGAGTGGCAGGCAGAGGCAGAGAGAGAAGCAGGCTCCCTGCCGAGCAAGGAGCCCAATGTGGGACTCAATCCCAGGATGCTGGGATCATGACCTGAGCCGAAGGCAGCCGCTTAAACAACTGAGCCAGCCAGGCATCCCAATTAATGTAGTTTTTGATATAAAGTAAGCATAGATAATAGGTACCTGCTATATATTTTCTATTTTTACTCACAACTCTCTGAGTATAATGTACAGGGAGTACAGTAATTGGTTAAATCATTTGAACATGCTGCAAAATACATGAATCAAGTATGAAAGTTGATGGCTAAATCATGAGGTAATTTATTTACATACCATTTTAAATTTTGCAAATTTACTTTTTTCATGTCAGTTATTTTCTTTAACCTGAAATAAATATGTACTTTATTGTTACTATTGACCTTCACACATGAGGAGACAGAACCTAGTGGTGAAGAGACTTTAGCCAACTTAACAGTAGTTTGAGACCATATTTATATATTTTTAAAGTATAATTACCAAAAAGAAAACTCCAGTATGGTTAAAATTGGGGGAAATGACAGACTTTAAAGCTGTCATTATCTGTCACCCAACCTACTGAAATTATGTTTTAATCTATACATTTGCCTCTAACATTTTTCTCTCTTTTCATGATAGTACTTATTGTCATTTTACTAATGAAACATAGATTAGAACATTTGATATAGAACAATTTATTAGTTTAAAATGAAGCAGTATTAAAATTTTTGTTAGCTCTGCTATATGGTCTTGCTCATTACAAGAACCTGATTTTGTGATTATGGTAATATCTTTAATTATAAAAAGAAAATATGAAACATACAGAAGGAAATCATATAAACAATGTTAAATAGGAATGAATTTGTCTTCTCTGGACATTGTTTTCAGATGCCCTCATAGGCAGCTTGATCATTTCCTCTTATTTTTTCCTAACATTGTTTATTATTAAGATATGTCTGTTTGTGTTGTATATATGTTTTATTTTGTAAAGAGTTCAACCATATCCAAAACAAACAAAAAAGGACTTGCCTAGGGAACTCAGTGTATTCATTATCCTGCTGCAACAATTATCACCACAGCTGAATTTAACTATGTCCTCATCAACTTCATCCTCACCACATAATATATCAAAGCAAATTTCAGACACGATGGCATTTTATCAGTAAATATTTTGGTAAAATCTCTTAAAGATAAGCTTCTTTTTAAATGTCTCTATAATATCATTATTAAATCTAAAACTAACAAATATAATTGATTTTTATTCCCTATTTCCCCAGCCAAGTCATGTTTAAGGTAGTGTTTCTTAAATACTAATGTGTATAAAAATCACCTGAAGACCTTATTAAAAATGCACATTCTGGTTCAGGAGTTCTGCACTGGGATATGAAAATCCTCCATGAGATTTCACTGCTCCTTATCATGCTTTGACTTTGGAAATTATAAGTATAAAATATTCTCATGTGCTCTTCATACAGACTTCCTAATTTTCAATATTTTACTGTAGTTGTAGTTGCTTTCTCTTTTGATTTCTCTCTCTCTCTTATTTTCTCTCCATAGATTTTTATATTTTTCTGAAACATATAAAAAATCAGATAATCCATGATAATGCTTAAAATCTTATATTGTTCAGTTCCTGAAAACAAGGTCATTGATTATATGTCTTCAATAATGCTGGCAGAATTAAAAGTGTTGAAAAGCAATTATTTTGGTGTAATTGTTGATTAATATAAATAAAATGTTAATGTTATATATTACCATTTATACTTTCAAATAATATCTCTTACATAAATGAAATAATTTATAATTATTATTTAAAATGCATGCACCATTTAAATGTGGAAACATCTATAACAGCTATGAAGAGAGAATGAATATCATTTTAATATATCATTTTAATAAGCAAAGGAAAGTAGCTATACATTGTTGACAGAAACTAAATTTTTGAGACGTGATTCTATTTTTAATTACAATAGATAAGTCTATAATCTGAAAAATAGGTTCTTACAAATTTTCCATTTGCTTATCATAAAGTAATGTGTGTGTTAATGATGAGTAATTAAAGACTTGCATCCAATCACATTGAGTTAAACATTTTCTTAAGGAAAAAGCTATTAAAATTAACCCAAATGAGCAACATAATCATTTAAAAGAAATACATGCTTTAATTTGTGAAACTCTAACCTTTTCTATATTAGAAAAATACTTTGACACACTTTACGAATGTCAGCAGTAAATCTATACTTCATTTCTTCACATTGGTTTTGTGACACTGTGTTTGCTGATACTCGACAAGGGATAAGTTGGGATTGATTTCTTCTGCCACTGCTGTTTTCTGTTGTATTATGGGAAATTAAAGGGCTGAAATGAATTGGGTCCCTTACAACCCCATAGTCACTCATGTGGGCAGACCTATGAGAGGTAAAACCTATGTTCTTTCTGGGTCTTAAAGGTCAATAGAAAGTTTAGGAATAGCACATCAGTTTAAATTGAAGGAATTATCAAAATTTTGAAGTCTGTGAATAAGACAGGTGTTTCATGCATACTTTATAAAAATGATTTCAAAATCAAAGTGGATTTTCTCACTTGCATGAGGTATCATGTGCCTACTCCCAGAATTTCCCCTAGATAGGATGCATCCAAAATTAATATCAAATTCTAGCCATCATCATTGTAGATAATGAAAATTTTATCAGAGCTCAAAGAGGATTCAAATATACTTATTTTTATTTGCATATATTACACATGATGTTATATTAGTTTCAGGTGTAGAACATAGTGATTTAACATTTTTTATACATTATGCTATGCTCATCACAAATGTAGCTACCGTCTGTCACCATACAGCAGTATTATAGTATCATTGACTATACTTTCTATGATGTACCTTTTATTCCTGTGATTTCCTCATTCCATAATTAGATCCTCTATCTACCACTCCCATTCACCCATTTTGCTCATCCCCCTACCATCATTCCTTCCAGCAACCATCAGTTTGTTCTCTGTATTTATAGGTCTTATTCTGCATCTTTGGTTTCTGTACTCATTTGTTTTGTGTTTTTTGTTTGTTTGTTTGTTTGTTTTTCTACATATGAGTGAAATATGTATTTGTCTTCCTCAGTGTGACTTACTTTACTTAGCATAATACCCTTTAGGTCCATCCATGTTTTTGCATATGGCTAGATGTCATCCCTTTTTATGGCTGCATGATAGTCCATTGTATTTTAAATCATTGTATATTAAAATATTTTTATTTTCCTTTAATTCTTAACTTTGGTTTATTTTCTAAATTTTCAACAAATTTCATTATCCAGATACAAAATCAACAAGAACATTTTTTACTTGAAGCATTTTCAAAATACATGGTTCTAAAAGATATATAAAACATTCCATCCAAGAAAAGTAGAATATGCATTTTCTTCCAATACACACAGAATTCCTTGGTTAAGTCACACAAAAAGAGACATAATGAATTTTACAATTTTAAGTAGACTGAAATCATACCAACTATAATTCCCAATCAGTGGTACAAAACTAAAGATCAACAATAAAGCAAAGCTAGAAAATCTACAATGTAAATATTAAATATTTAATATGTAAATATTACACAGCACACTACTGTACAAGCAATGGGCCAAATAAGAAATCAAACAGTAAATCAAAATATGTCTTAAGAAAAAAAAAAAAGAAACACAATACTCCAAAACCTGTGGGAAGCAGCAATAGCAGATATTAGAATGAAATTTATGCTATAAATTCTTTTATTAAGAAAATTTATGCTATGAATTCTTATATTAAGAAAAAATGTTCAAATAAACAATATTCGACCAGAAAGAATGGAAAAAGGAGAAACCTAGCTGAAATTTAGTAGAGGAAGGAAATAACAAAGAAAAATCAGAAATAAATAGGACACCAAAATAAATAATAACATAACTTTGAAAGTAATAACTAGTTTAAAAACAAAAATTAGCACTGCTTTAACTACCTTAGCTAAAAAAAGACAAAGAAGACTCAAAAACTAAAATGAGAAATGGAAGAGGAAACAATACAACAAATACCACAGAAATACATAATATAACAGGTTACTGTAAACAATTATATACTGACAAATCAAATAACTTAGGAAAAATCCCAAATAATTCCTAGAAACATACAAGTTACCAAGATTGAATAATGAATCTTGAATCCAAGAAATAGGAAATATTCTTATACCAATAACAGGAATGAAAGTTGAAAATCTCCCAGCACAAAAAGCCCAAGACTACACAGTTTCATTGGTGAATTATACCAAACATTTAAAAAAAAAAATGAATGACAAAATGCCAAGACAAAGGAATTTATCCCAAATGAAAGAAGAAGATAAGGCCACAAAACAGATATAAGTAACACGCTTAGTGGAGAATTTAAAGCAACAATCATAAGGATACTCACTGGACTTGAGATGAGAATGGAAAGCATCAGGGAGTTGCTTACCACAAGGATAAAAGAGTTAAAAAAATCAATTAGAGATGAAGAATGCAATAAATGAGATGGAAACAGGCTTGATGTAATGAACAGTGGGCTAGAAGAAACAGAGGAACAAATTAGTGACCTTGAAGACAATGAAAAATAATGAAGCTGAACCAAAGAGAGAAAGAATTATGAAACTCTATTCATGAGAATAGAGTTAGGGAACTCAGTGACTCCATTAAATGTAATAACATTCATATGATAGGAGTCCCAGAAGGAGAGAGAGAAA
Source organism: Mellivora capensis (assembly GCA_004024625.1). Lineage (NCBI taxonomy): Eukaryota > Metazoa > Chordata > Mammalia > Carnivora > Mustelidae > Mellivora > Mellivora capensis. Next base: position 14,027 of record PISX010004951.1, on the reverse strand, counting down.
AGAGGGCAATTTATTTCAAGAGATAATAGCAGAAAACTTCCCTAATCTGGGGAAGGAAACACATCCAGATCCAGGATGTACAGGGAACTCCCATCAAAATCAACTTCTATCAAAAGCAGGCCAATATCAGAACATATTGTAATTAAGTTAGCTTAAAATAGTGATAAAGAAAAAAATCTTAAAAGGAACAAGACAAAAGATGTCCTTAACTTACAAGGGAAAAACCCATAAGTCTAGCTGGAGATTTCTCAACAGAAACTTAGCAAACCAGAAGAGAGTGGAATGATCTATTCAAAATGCTGAACGGGAAAACCCTGCAGCCAAACATACTCTATCCAGCAGGGCTGTCATTCAGAATAGAAGGAGAGAGAAAGAGTTCCCCAGAAAAACAAAAACTAAAGGAGTTTGTGACCACTAAATCAGCCCCACAAGAAATATTAAAGGGCTCTTTGAGATCAAAGGAGAGATCAAAAGATACAAAGACAAGAAAGGACAAGAGAATATTTCCAGAAACAATGACAAAACAAGTAATGTCAATATACATGTATCTATCAATAATTACTTTGAATGTAAATGGACTAAATAAATACTCCAGTCAAAAGGGGATCAGAATGGATTAAAAAAAATAAGATCCATCTGTATGGCTGCCTACAAGAGACTCCATCTAGACTACAGACACCTTCAGATTTAAAGTGAGAGGAAGGAGAAACATTTATCATGCAGATGGATGTCAAAAGAAAGCTAGAGTAGCAATACTTTATCAGACAAACTAGATTTTTTTGTTTTTATGTTGTTTTTATCCTCCTTTGGTATCAGGGTAATACTGGCCTCAGAATGATTCTGAATGTATGCCCTTTATTCAATTATTTGTAAGATTTTGATCAAATATTTTTAAATTATGGGAAAATCCAATATAAAAGAAGTAATGTATTTAATCAATGCAAGGAAAATTTAACATGGATAGGATGGAGAATAATGGATTTATATTACTTCAAGGCTCATTTAAATTCAGTTAATTTTTGGCGAATATCTGAATTGTTAAAAATAGCCTTTTCTATGAAGGTAAATTTAGTAACATATCAACTGGAGAACATATATGTTCCTTAACACAGAATTTTAATGGCTAGAAATATGCCATTTGTATGTACTTGCAAAGTATGCTGTCATATGTCTTAAGGTGTTCATTTCAATATATTTTGAGTAGTCGAAAAACTATTTAATTTCATTTTCCTGGGACTGGTTGAATAAATTTTGTTATGCCAATATGAAGAAATGATATGTAGCTAGTAAAAATAAAGTCATTTAAAGTCATTTTAAAAAGGCCTTAAAAGAAAAATATCCAAAATATATAATACTTATTCTCAATAAGAGCAAGATGTGGAATGATATATTAAATTTGCTTATTTCTGTATGAAAAAAATAGATGCACACTATGAAATATTTGAATTATATGTATAATTTTAGAAGGGTCTGAATAATGGTTACTTTTGCAAAGAAAAACTGACATGGGAGGGAGGAATTTACTATTTATTTTACATAATTTTCCATATTATAGTTTTATAACTAGATAGATAACTATTCTTATAAAAACAATAGTTTCAAATAAATTCAAATGATAGAATGATTTTTAGACAAAAGGTGTTGCCAAATGTTTTGAATGAGAGTTGAAATAAATAATGTAAAGCTTCTGAATATTGAATTGGGCTGATGGAGTCTTATGTTTGTGTTTTAAGAAAAGAATATACTGTGTTAGGAACAGATATTGTATATTACATAAAGTTTCATTTATACTGCATCTGAAACTAATGCTGTACTAAGTGTTGGCTGATTGAATGTAAGTAAAAAAATAAAGATGCCTTTTACACAGAAAAAAATATATTTTAAAACCAGTAAAAAAAATTTCATTCAAAAAAAATTATAGTTTAGGGATACCTGAATGGCTCAGTAGGTTAAGCATCTGCCTTTGGCTCAGGTCATGATCCCAGGGTCCTGGGCTCCCTGCTCAGTGGGATTCTGCTTGTTTCTCTCTCTCTCTGTCTTTGCTCTTCCCCCTGCTTGTCCTCTCTCTCTCTCTCTCTCTCTCAAATAAATAAAATCTTTAAAAAAATCATAGTCCATATACTTGCAAGATAATAACTAGAAAAATGGATAATTAAAAGTATGCACAACATATGAATCAGATGTAAACCTACAGCAAAAAATATATTTGGATTATCATTTTTAAATGGTTGCTTCAAATGTAATAATTAGATTCAAAGAATACAAGTGAAAATGGAAATAAACTAGATTATTCACAATTAGGTATTACTTTGTTTCATGGACCCAAATGCATTAGCATTTTGTCTAATTCCTGTTAAGGTTAAGACATGGATTGCTAAAGTTAATAAATAAATTCAATTCTCATTAGAATTGTGTCATAGATTGACTAATTGTTCCTTCTTGCTAAAGATATAAACATTTATTTGTTCTATTGCCTTAAGGTTTCCGGTGTTATGTGCCTTTCCCAAACATCTACCAATACACATATGAATATTTCAATTAGTGAGTTGCCAGGTATATGAAAGCAGGACATATTATATTTTGTTAATTAAGTGAAGCTATTATCTAATCCATATGCTTCTCAATAAAATAGTGGCCCTTCATATTTATGCAAAAATACAATTGTTTTGTAATAAAGAGTAATAAAGAGTTGTGAATTTCAATCATTTAAAAATATATAAATTTTATATTTACAGAAATTTTAAATTGATTCAGTCACCTACTCTAAAGTTTGTTTGATGTAGTTTGTCATGTCTATCGAACCATGTTCTTATGGAGTAGCTCAAAGAAATGCTGGACAAATATGGATTGAGTTAATAAAATGATGTGCATAATTCATATATTAATGTACATTTATTTAATTTAATTTCTTGTTTTCACCTGAAAAATAGATGTTATTGCCTTCTTTTGGCAGTGGGAAACTCCAAACCATTACAAACTCAACTGCCTTTTGTTTCAGGTCTACAGGACGAGAGATATGGAAGAACATTTCTGGAAAGATGGATGTGTGAGTCACAAGAACTGATGTCTGGAGTTGGGGTCATGCTGGCTGTCTCTGCTCTGGTTCCCAAGTGACAAAGGTACAGATACATTATATAGTGGGGGATATGTGTGCACGTATATGTGTGATTACATACCTTATAAATCATGGGGAAATGGGATAAGACTCATGGGGTAGGTCCTCTTGCCCAGGTCTGAGCACAGGCATGATAAAATCTACACATATCTTGGAAATCTAGCTTGGAAATATTATGCCATTTTTGTATCTATGAATAGTAATGACTTAATGAAATAATAACTTTAATATGTGATTATTGAACTTTTACTTGATTCAAATTTTAGTGTTCTGAACATTAACTATATGCATGTTAAAGTCCTAGGAAATGAGTCATTTGGATGTTATAAATGCTACATTCAAAGATAACACCTTTTGTTAGCCTGCTGCTTTTTAGGAAATTTTTTTTCTGGGTAATATGCTGATGCTAATTTTTAAAATGACATGGATCAATGACCAAAGAGCTTATTTATTTCCCTGGATATATATTATCCTATTGCTTAGTAGATGTCAATGATATGATACTTACACCTTTCTGATTAAGCGCCTGTTGAACTTTAGATTGCAATAATCAAAGACTTGTTCAATTTAAATTTTAGATTATTTAAGAAGTCTTCAGCAAAAAAGACATTATAATATGTGATGATTACTGTAGATGTTAGGAAAGAGGCTGTTAAATCCAGTGGGAATATTCATCAGCATAGTGTAATCAGCAACTAGAGAGAATGCTTAATTACAGTTATTTAGGTGACAAGTTGATGCAGTGTAGTGGTGTTGAAAGCAGAAAAGGATGCCTGTATTAACACTTGCAACATGTAAGAGGAAATGAAAACACATCAGTATCAAATAAGGATCTCATTATATGACTGTTCATATTAATTTCTCTTATTCTATAAATTCCAGATGCAGTTCTCACTATTACTTGCTTAAATATATCTGAGAGAAACACAGTATTTTGTATGAGAAGTAAAATCTTAGATATTAAAGGAGGCTTATTTTATGTTTTTTTTTTAAATTTTAATGACTTATCTAGTATTTAGTCATTACAAAATAACATTGATTTGACTACTTATTACCTTCAACTTCTTGGCAGTATAGAACACATGCAGTTACTTTTGATTTGTTAAGGAAAACTTTATTATAATCTGTGTATTTAAAAAGAGAACTCTTTAAAATTCTTAGTCATTTATCATTCATATTATTTGTAAGTCAGTTTTATAAATATAATTACTATTAGCTTCTTATAATAGCTGCTGTAATGTAGTACTTCAAATTGTGTGGCTGGAAAAAGCACATACACCCACACACATTCATTCTTTCAGTTCTGGAGCCCAAATGGCTAAAGGTGTTGACAGGCTGCAATTCCACTAACTCTAGGAAAGATTTTGTTCATTGCCTTTTCCACCTTCTGGAGGCTGTCAGCATTCCTGGGCTTGTAGCTGCGTCACTCCAGCCTCTGATGTGATCATATTGCCTCCTTGTCTTCTTTTTGTGTCTCTTATAAGACACTTGATATTTCTTATAAGACACTTGATATTGAATTAGGGACCCACCAGGTAATCCAGGATGATCTCCTCTCTCAAGATCCTTAACAGAATTAAATTTGTCAATACTCTTTTATCCAATAAGGTAATGTCCATACATTTCAGGGTTTAGAAGAGGGACATATCTTTTGGGCCATGATTCATCCCACTAAACTGGCTAATCTTACAATAATATAATTGACATATGTTTTTTATTAGGAATAAAACAGAGTTTTGAAAGCAAATTCTAATAAAATAAGACAGACTAATTTACTGAATATGATGTACATCTAAAAGTCATATTACTAATGTCATGTGTTTTAATATTGAGAATGAATGCTAATATGAAGTGTATTTCTGGGTTACAATCAATTCCTGTAATGGAGTTTTACTTTAACAGAATATTTCTTGATCAAATGAAAGTGTTCTTTTCTTTGTTACACTTCATCCTTACTGATATAAAAATGGATGTTTTATTTTTGCTAAGTGGGCATATAATTATTTTGCCTTCTATGAGCCAGAGTAGTGGTGGACAAGAAAATAAAAGCTCTGCAGGTATTTGGAACCTAGTAAATTAAACATAACAGAAAACAACAATGTAATATTGCAAAGTTTGAGCACATACATACTTATGTCTAATTATTGTATATTTAATCTTTAACAAAATAGATGAGAGAAAATTATAGTCTTGATTCAGGTGTCATATTAGGCAAAGTTTTAAGGAGTATGTGGTTTTTGAAAAGGGTTTCTCAAGATAAATAAGAGAGACAAAATTCTAGAAGAAAGAGATAGTGAAAGGAATTAACTCATAATGATATCCAACTGCGTATAGTAAAAGGAGTGGCAATAGAATGAAAATAGTGAGATTTTTTCGTGCCTTGTTATGGAGCTTAGACTTAGATTGTCAAGAGAAAGTCAATAAACATATCTAAAAGGAAAAAAGTGTGACCATATTATTTTTATTTTGATGGGCTTATTTGGTAAAAGTGTACAGCATGAGTTTAGGTAGTAAAGGATTGGGGTAAGGAGATATGCTTACTAATACATTCCTTTTTTTTCTTTTTAATTGAAATATAGTTTGACATAAATTATTATATTAGTTTCAGGTGTACAATAGCAATTCAACAATTGCATGTATTATGAAGTGTTCATCACTACTACACAATAAGTGTAGTAACTACAAAGTTACTATAATATTATTGACTATATTCCCTATGCTATATGATTATGTATATCTGATTAAAGCCTCACTTACCTCTGAAACCCCATGTGCCTTTACTCATATTCTTAATTTTCCCTAGCATGCCCTTTCTGTTCTTCTTTACCTGTGCTAAGTTTTCTGGATCCTTTTTTCTTGTTTCAAGTCAGCATTTTATCTCCTCCTTCAGTAGTACTCTACTAGCATATTTCTAAAAAAACACTTGTTTGCATTGCATTAAAATATTCCCTTAGATTATACTATACCCACTCTCCAGCCTGTAGATACTGACAATGGCTAATACTTATCTCATTTATCTTTACATTTCCAACTTTTATCACTGGCATTCAGTAGATACTTTTTTTTAATGGAATTTATGTGATTATTTATCTAGACATTTTTCACAAAATGGAAAGGCAAATCTTAGACTGGTAGTAAGTATTTACAAAACATGCATTGAATGTACATGTAGTCATAATGTATTTATAAATCTCTTTAAACTCAAATATTAAGAAAATAGCAATTTGGAACAAAGTGTTAATGGAAGAAGGTTGGTGGGGAAATGGGCCGGATGAGTGATGGGCATTAAAGAGGGTACTTGTTATGATGAGCACTGGGTGTTGTATATAATTGATGAATCACTGAATTCTATTCTGAAACCAATATTTCATTGTAGGTTTACTAACTAGAATTTAAATTAAAAAAAAAATAAAGTATATAAGCAATTTGTAACACCACTGGGAAGAAAACTTGAATGGACATTTTAACAAAGAGTTAATACACATAGCAAATAAGACAGGAAAAAATGTCCAAAATCATGAGTTGTCATAAAAATGCCCATTAAAACCAAAACACAAAATCTAGCATACGCATTAGAATGGTTAAAATTAACACTACTAAGTATTGATGGTGATATGAAAACTTTGCCTATTATAGGCAGAAGTTAAAAATAGTATAGTAGTTTTAGAGATCAGTTTTTCATTTTTGATGATGTCAATAAGGCAATTAACCATATGAATGAGCAATCCAACTCAGGTTATTAAGAGAAAGCACATTTACAAAAAGACCTATACAACTTTACTCAATAGCTGCAAATTTCCAAATATTATTGTATTAACAAATCTGTGGTATATACATTAAATAAAATACTACTCAGCAATACAAAGGAATAATAAATCCCAACAATGTAACATAAATCTCATAGGCAGGATGTTAAATGAAAAAAAATTCAGATACTAAACACCAAATACAGTAGGAGTTCCTTTGTAGGAAATTCTAGAAAACCCAAAACTATAGTTATAGAAAGCAGTTCAGTGGTTAATTTAAAGAGTAGTAGTTATAAAATTTTAAGTGTATTTTAAATACTCCCACAGATTTGTTCTAAAGAGGTCACTAATTCCTTTCAAACTTTATTCAGAATTGTGGAACTCTTATTAGCTATAATTCCTACTGTGGGTAAGCTCAACAATTCATTATTCACTCTGCTCCGACTTTATATTCAAAAACTAAGCCATGGCAGAATATTAGCAGCGTTGTTTCCCAATGCTTGTTTTACCAAAGAAGAATGAGTAGTCAGAAGAGCCAAATATTTATATGCGTTGGGGCAGATATTGATGGCTTGGATTTAAGAAACATAAATTCTTTTTTTTTAAATATTTTATTTATTTGTCAGAAATCACAACTAGACAGAGAGGTAGGCAGAGAGAGGGGAGGAAGCAGGCTCCCTGCAGAGCAGAGGACCCTGGGATCATGACCTGAGCCAAAGGCAGAGGCTTTAACCCACTGAGCCACCCAGGTGCCCCAAGAAATATAAATTCTTAGTTCCCTGTCCATATTGGAATGGACCCAGCATGCATCTGGCTCTTCAGTGACTTAGGTTATCAAATGATCACATCTTCAGTAAAACTAATTATTACATGTAAATATTTTTCTCATAATCATTATATTTTCTCTGTCCTAATTCTTTTTTATTACTCCTGGAAATATTTTAGAGTGTATTTCTTAATGATGTATTTGTATTTCAAGTGAAATCTTGGAATACTTGGGTAACTAGCTGCTTAAAGCTATGGCATTAGACTAAATGGTTAATTGTATTCTTTTTTAGTTATTTTAGTATATATTTAAACTATTCATTTTATCTGTGTCTTCTGATACATCAATTTCTGCCTCTCTGAGGAAGATGTGAATCACAAGAACCGATTTAAATTTGTAAGATATATTGATTTGGGAGAATGAATTAAAATGAAACTTTCTATTTATTGCATCACTTATTATCTATAACCATTATGGAAACATCAGTCTCAACTGGGTTTTATACTGCCTCAGAAACTACAATTCTGCTTCAATAAAATCTTTCTTTTACAACAGTGGAAATTCTAAATCTGATAATTTAGGAGATTTTTGGCTGCAAGAATAGGAAAGCCTTGAGGCAAACTGGCTTTATATTAAAGCAATAGTTCCCAAAATATGGTCCCCAGAACAGCAGCAACAGCATCACCAAGGAAATTGTAGCGATGCAAATTTTCTAATCCCACCATAGACATGGTAACTCAGATATTTGTGGATTGAGAATAACAATTTTTGTTTTAACAACCCCTTAAGATGATTTTGAGAATCTGCAATCAAAATATATTATTTAGAAAGAAAAAAAAAAGCAAATGCAGACATGGGGCAGGCTCCAGTTTGTGAAATAATAATTTAGGTTTTGTGGACATCATTTAGCAAAATAATTTGAAGTGAATGTTGGAAAACAGAATTTAATTTGGGAAAAATGAGCCTTTGCTCAAGTAAGCAGGCTCATATTTTGAGGCAAAAACTGTTTTGTGTTGGTTTGAAATATTTCCTAAGGATTCAACAGTTTTTGTTGTAGTGGTGGTGGTTTTGTTCTGTAGGCTTCTCTTCCTGCCAAACCTAAACTAACTAAAATCCCGAAACAATTCATTGTCAAATTGACACAAATAGTCTTAGTCCCTAACATTTAAATCATACTTAACTGGTCTCAATTTTCAATCCTTTCTTTGGTCATTTCCAATCCAAAATGGAGGATGGATTATTAATTCCACCTGAGAAGTACATTGACTCTATAGAATCGGTTTTTAAAGTGGCAGAGTTTAAAGTAGATCTTGTAGAACTTATTGGTCAAAAAATTCAAACCTTTTCATATGGGGAAATTTCTTCTTCAGCGATTGAGTGTGGGTGCTTGTTTTCTACTGGCCATACCTTTATTGACCATCCCCTGATTTGTTTTCATTAGTTACTCAGTTGTTGCAGAACAGTTTAAAAAAATATATACATATATATATATATATGTATTTTTTTAAAGATTTTTTTATTTATTTGATAGAGATCACAAGTAGGCAGAGAGGCAGGCAGGGGTGGGGGAAGCAGACTCCCCGCTGAGCAGAGAGCTCGATGTGGGGCTCAATCCCAGGACCCTGGGATCATGACCTGAGCTGAAGGCAGAAGCTTAACCCACTGAGCCACCCAAGCTCCCCAGTATACATATATATTTTTAACACACTGTTTTTTACACCTGTCATTTTCAAGAGATTTTTTTCTGGCATGTGGGAGTATCTGCCTGTTATATCTCTGAAGCTTTTTCTAAATATTTTCTGCTTTTGCTCTAAGTCTGTTTCATTTGTTCAGTTAGGAGTTGGCAACATGGAAATGGGGATATTTACTACTATGGTTTTTGCTTTCATATTAGCTCCCCTATTTCTGACGAAGGCCAGGCACCAGAAATAAGGAGAAAACTAAGATTTCATCTGTTTCAAGATCTATTCCTCCATGCTTTCTTAAGGTTCTATAAAGACTGTTCTTGATATCTGGATGTGAGAGACACTTCAGATATTAAGTGATTCTATTTTAATTGATGTCTGTTTCTTTCCAACTCAAGTTAGAGTATGCAAAAATCTCTCCTGTTCATTTATCCTTATGAATGCCAGGCTTCAGAAGGAGAAGTGGGCAATGTATGTAATGATTACCACCTTTATTATTGTTTGGTATTTTCTATTTTTATCAGTTTTATTGTTAGAGTTAGGAGATACGATTTGACATAATTTGTGGGCTTAGTGCAAAATTTAAAAAAAATGTGAGGCCTTTTTTTCCCCCAAATATTAAGAATGTCAGTATGACAACAACTCCACTTAGACTTAAATATTATTGCATCTTTTTTTAAAAAAAGATTTTATTTATTTGAGAGAGAGAGAGAGCAGGAGCATGGGGAGTAGGAGAGGGAGAGGGAAAAGCCTGATGTGGGCTCGATCCCAGGACCCTGGGTTCATGACCTGAGCCAAAGGCAGGTGCTTAGTCATCTGAGCCACTCAGGTGCCCCTCCGTTTAGACTTAACTATGTATAATAAATTGATATAATTTTGTAATGCCTAGCAGGCAACCTTTTATTGTGAACTGCTGAACCGATGTATGCTCTTTTCTAAGTACCAGTGCTTATAACTAACTACAAAAGCAAATCAGGATAACAGTTCTTTTCAGCAGTGTGCCAATTAGAATCGTCAGTTCTGTGCATTCTTAGACTTCAGAACATTAAAAGAATGTACTCCTACATCTATTTTCCATCAATGGTGCAGTTATTAGAAATACCACCTGAATTAATTGAGTTTTCTAGTCTTTACACTACAGTATTGGAAAAGTTTGTATTTTTTTCTGTCTTTTTTTCTTGGTAGATGAGACACATGAAGAATTTATTCCCATTGGTTATCTTGAAAACCTAATACCATATAACAATGTATGTATTTCCTCTGCAGAGATATTCTCTCCCTCTCTTTAAAGGCCCATTTCGGTGCTGTACCCCTTTGGAGAGATCAAGTCACTGACCCAGATTAACTGTATTTAGTCTTCATATCTTCATATTTGATATGAAGATACCAAATATCTTCATATGATAAATATTAGAATGCAAAGAAATAGTAATTGTGAAAGAGGTTTGTTTTTAGTTTTTTTAAATTTTTAAAATTTTTAAAAAATTTTTTCTGCTTAGAAACCTTCCATGACTCTAACATCTACAAGAAGAAGACCAGACTCCTTTGGGTGACTTATGAGGCCCTCCATGGCCGTGATTGCCAGTTCCTCCCCTCTCTTCTCTGGCCACACCTCTTCTAACCTTAAACTCTGCACGTGTTAAGCTCTTTTGTGATTCTTCATTTCATGTCTTGGTACATGTTATTTCCCTGGACTGTGATACCCTTTCCCCCTACTCTAGGTTATCTTGGTGAAGTCTTCTTTCTCCCTTAGGTCCCAACTTATGATATCACGTCCTCCGTGAGGCCTGTCCCGATACTCACAGGCTTGGAAGTTCCTCCTCAGTGCAGTACCTTGTATACTGGTCCCTTGTGGCAGTGCTTATATTATGTCATATTTGGCTCTTTAAGGTTGTGTCTGTATCTATATTCTACCAAGCTTTTTGCGGACAGGTGTCATGTTATTTTTCATTCATTTACCTTTCACACTTAACACAGTGTCTTGCCTATAGTAGGCAATAAATATGAACTTGAGTAAAATGAATTGACTGAAATTTTAAAAAGCTCATTGGATGAAACAAATGTAATTTTAAAAAACAGTATCTTCGACTCAAAAGCTGCACTAGTAAAGAAATCTTGACTAAAATCATTGCTATAAACTCAAAAGGAACAAGAAAAATAAAGAATAAACTTGATATGTAAAATATGAATTTAAAACAGACAATATTATTACTCATTTATTTTGCAGAAAGTACACACAGAACTGTAATAAATTATATTTACATAATATTTCAGAGATTTTAAGGGATCCTTTTATACTCTATTTCATTTATCTTTTTTTAAGATTCCATGTATAAAAGAGATTATATAGTATTTGTTTTTGTCTGTCTGACTTATTTCACTTAATATAATGCCCTCAAGGTCCATCCATGTTGTCACAAATGGCAAGATTTCATTCTTTTTTTTTAGGCTGAATACTATTTTAGGCAGAATAATAATTATCAAAATTTCTTTATTCATTCATCCATTGATGGACACTTAGGTTGTTTACATATCTTGACTATTGTGAATAGTGCTGCAGTGAACATGGGGGTGCAGATATGTATTTGAATTTATGTCTTCATTTTCCTTGCATAAATAGTAGTGGAATTGCTGGATCATATGGTAGCTCTATTTTTAATTTTTTGAGGGCTGTCCATACTATTTTCCTTAATGGCTGCACAGATTTATATTCCTACCAGCAATGTACAGGGGTTCACTTTTCTCCATATCCTTACCAACTCTTGTTATTTTTGTCTTTTTGATAATAGTCATTATCAAATAAGTGGTTTTGATTTGCATTTCCCTGATGCTTAATGATGTTGAGTATCTTTTCATGTACCTGTTGGCCATCTGTATTTTTTTTTTTTTAGGAAAAATGTTCAGATCTTCTGCCCATTTTCCAATTGTATTGATTAAGGGTTTTTGTTTTGTTTTGTTTGTTTTTGCTGTTGAGTTGTATGAATTCTATGTATATTTTGGATATTGGGCTTTCTCAGCTATATGATTGGCAAATATTTTCTCCCATTCAGTGGTTTGCCTTTTTGCTTTTGTTGATGATTTCCTTTGCTGTGTGGAAGCTTTTTCACTTGTTGTAGCCCCACCTGTTTATTTTTGCATTTATTGCTTTTACTTTTAGTACCAGATTAAAAAATCATCACCAAGACTTTTGTCAGAGTTAACTACCTATGTTTTCTTCTAAGGTTTTAATGGTTTCAGGTCTAAGTTCAAGTCTTTAATACATTTTCAGTTAATTTTTGTGTTTAGTGTAAGATGGTAATTTAGTTTCATTCTTATGTATGTGGCTATCCAGTTTTCCCAACACTTTATTAGAGACTATCATTTTCTTATTGTATATTCTTATCTCCTTTGTTTTAAATTAATTGACCAAATATCCATGGGTTTATTTCCAGGCTCTCTTTTCTGTTGTATTGATCTATGTGTCTGTTTTTATGTCAATATCATAACTTTTAATTACTTCAGCTTTAGAAACCAGGGAGCATGATGCTTTTAGGTTTGTTCTTCTCTTGAAAGATTGCTTTGACTTTTTTAGATTTTTGGTGGTTCCATATAAATTTTAAGATTATTTGTTCCATTTCTGTGGGAAATGCAATTGGAATTTTGATAGGGGTTGTGTTGAATGTAAATTACTTTGAGTAGCATGGGCATTTTAATGAAATTATTGATTTTTCTAATCCATGAGCATGGACTATCTTTTCATTTATTTGTGTCATCTTCAATTTCTTTTATTAATGTCTTACAGTTTTCAATATACTGGTATTTCATCTCCTTGATTAAATTTATTCTTAGGTACTTTATTCTTTTTGAGGTAGAGAGAGTCTCCTTTTTTATTAACTTTACATCATTTCCATTTGAGATCATGCTTAATACTCCTTTCTAGTTACCATCTGCTCCCCAACTGAATAAAATTTGGAGACTGCTAAGGTACTCTCAAGTTTTCCTTTATATAGTTTCTCCTTCAGGGGTGACTTCCATTAATATAGCTCTAATATTACTCTATGAATGTAAATAACAAGATGTACTCTGTACTTTTTAATTCAAATGAATGCCTTTCTGTCATTTGAAACTTACTATTTTCAATACTAAATCTTTGTAAATAAAGTTGTTCTTTATCTGCATTATCTGTTTTTTTAACAAAGTTCTTCAAAATGTATGTTGATTTAGGGGCACCTGGGTGGCTCAGTGGGTTAAAGCCTCTGCCTTCGGCTCAGGTCATGATCCCAGGGTCCTGGGATCGAGCCCCGCATTGGGCTCTCTGTTCTGCAGGGGGCCTGCTTCCTCCTCTCTCTCTGCCTGCTTCTCTGTGAACTCCGTCTGTCAGATAAATAAATGAAATCTTTAAAAAAATAAAAAGTATGTTGATTTATATGGATACAGTTAGAGTCACACACAATTAACATTAACTTGTTTTCACTGAAAGATGAAAAATACTTAGTATAGGAATGATCTAAGACAAAAGTTTCTATTTATTAATTTTTCTTGAAAGAAGTTGCTGTGGCTGATATCAAAGAGGTTACTGCTTATGTTCTCCTCTAGGATTCTGATGGATTCCTGTCTCACGTTGAGGTCCTTTATCCATTTCGAGTTTATCTTTGTGTACGGTGTAAGAGAATGGTCGAGTTTCATTCTTCTACATATAGCTGTCCAATTTTCCCAGCACCATTTATTGAAGAGAC